>JAHNEJ010001976.1:0-129197 GCA_022559845.1 Amorphophallus konjac | reverse complement strand
CTAGCCCCTGGAAGATTTGGGTACTCCTGTGAGAGGAGGGGAAGAAAATAAAAAGAAGAGGTACATGAGCATATGACATGAGCATGTGAGCAGTTCGCTGGAACAGTATGCACAATAAGAAAGATAAACTAACCTGATTCATGCATATCCTGTTGCTTATATGACCTTGGATATCGTTAATCCTGGGAGTTGAGTTTTTTTGTCTTTTCAGCGCCCTGTCCATCGTCGGGAGAGGCTTGGACGATGCAACCTGCAAGCAGATGAAGAAGAAGAAAGGCAAGAACGGGAATACAGAGTTTCGGCGGCTGCAGGGTTGAGATTGTTTATGTTGAAGGAGGGCCTTCTATTAATAGAGATCTAGAGAGTTGTAAGGCTGTTGGAAGATAGAAGTTCGATTGGGTTAAGGACTGTGCTGTTAAATAAGGAAACGGAAGTTCGTGTTGAATTAACGACGTTGGTTAGGGCGTCGATTTTTAAATTGACGACCTGACTGACGGCGTTTTTTATTTAACGCCCTGGAATGGGGCGTGTTTTTCTAAGCCTCCATTACTGTTTACGCCTTTGTGTAAGGCGTGTTTTAAATGATTAACGACTTATGGTCAGGCGCTTTCATGATTTTAACGCCCTATTCTTAGGCGTGTTTTATTGGATTATGAATTTTGATCTCTTCATGCTTTGATGCTTTTAATGAACCTAAGTGCTATTATTGTGATAAAATTGTCTATGATTAAGCACTTATGATCATGTCATATTCTGAATTGATGGAAAAAGGCTAATAAGTTTAAAAGTGCAGAAGTTTGCAGGATTCGAGGCGTTTTGATCACTCATAGGAGCAACATCTTGCCACCGTGTATCTGTTTCTTGTAAGCATTGTTACTATATGATATCTACGCTAGTATATTATGTCAAGGACCTTGTGGTTCTGATGAACCTGAATTTTGAGTTCCCCTTCATCAAAAACGATGACGATTTCAGGAGAATCATGATCACACGGATAGGCCGTTGAGTTGTTAAAGCTTTGGGATGATGGTTCCACTTTTTGAGTTGATGCGCGGACAAACGGGCTTCGGCTTAGTGTTAGCTCAGAAATATGGATTCTTGACCAGACTTAAACAGCTTAGCAATATTATCCTTGATTATTTTCTATTTAGTTTGTTTTAACCTTTTCTTTTAGCCCAGCATGCATCATGTAGGACTTTGAGTTTCATGCTGAAAAATCTTCATATTATGGCAATAATGAAGTTCACTCGCTCTCGATTGAATTGACATGAGATATTCCACTTTAAATCAAGTACTTCATTCTATTTGAAGCCATTCAGGCTGATTCCTTGAAAGTGTTCCTTTTGTTGGATCTCTATCCCGATTCTTTTTACTTTTCTGCAAAATTTACCTTGGTTGCAGCACATCCACATTTGCTGGTAATCGCTCTCCAATGGTCTTTCCCCGCCGTGCCCACGCGCACACCCTTTATTATTTAGTTTAACCTCCTTTTATCCAACAAATCGATTGTTTCCTTGGAACCACTCAGAGTTGTTTCATTTAGAATCTTGGAAAGATTTCCAATGCTTAGTATCTGAGGCGTGTCACATCACGCCTTGGCGTCTCCTTATCAGTGCGTTCCACTTCATTCCTTTCATTACACTTCGCTCCATTTCTGTCTCACTCCCTTGCAAAGCAGACGCCAAGGCGGGGCAGCTGTAGACACGCCAAAATTGACGTTTTGTTGATCAAATCTCATGTTATTATATAAATACCCCAAGTGGACTTCAATATTCCTATAACATGAAGTTTTTCTATTTTTGTAAGTTGTTCTGCATTTTTCCTGTATTTTTGTGATTCACGACTTGATTAAGGGCGTTAATTTCAAAAGTAACGACCTGTTATAGGGCGTTTTCAAAGAAAGGACGACCGTATGTAAGGGCGTCAATTCCTGGTGTTATCCCTTAATTTCTGGAATTATCTATTTTCAAAATAAAAGGCATTTTGTGAGTAACGCCTTTTCTCAGGGCGTGATTTTAATTAACGCCGTTCTCTCAGGCGTGTTATCTGAGCTTTCAAACAAGGCAAGGTTTCGTTTCCAAAATTAAATCCAGGAAGAAACGCCCTTTCCTAGGTCGTGTTTCAAGAAGACGTCTTTGTGAAGGTCGTCAATTCATGAAAGACGCCCTGTATTAAGGCGTGTTTTATTCCAGAGTCCTTCCTTTTTCAATCTTTCCCTCACAGTTCCCTGCTGTCTTTGGACTCTTGCTCGATCTTGATCCTTCCCTGGATGCCTCATTGCCTGTTCTTATCCTTCCTTGGTTTGATCACATCCGTTCGAGGCATTATAAATTAAAAATTCGACCGATCGTGCAGAAGGTTAAGCACCTTAAGCATTCAACGGGTTGAGCGCTCAGAAGGAAGAATATTCATCACGAGCAGGAGCTTTCTTCATCCTTGCTGCCTCTCTGCATCCCTTTGGGCTACATCCGGTGCTTCATCCATCAACATCATCATTTGGTTTTTTCCCTTTACTGTCGCCAGGGACAGCAGGATTTTTCATCTTTTCATCTCCTTTGTTTTATTTCATTCATATCATCATCCCTCCATTCTATTTACTCTTCACACTTGTTCACGTCGTGTTTGCATTTTTTATCATCAAACTCTCCTTCCCTTAAGTCTTCTAAAGGGGTTTTAAAAGAAAACAAAAAAAGGAGGTGCGCATGTTGATGTCCTTTCATCATATTTATGTTGGTTTTTGACTGATACTACTGCACTTTGGCTGATCCCCTTTCTTTTGCTTGCTTTTATTGTCTTTTTTTTACAAGGTAATCAATCAAGAAAACCCACTTCGTCGGCCGGCCGATTGGAGTTGGAGGAAGAGATCCACATTTATCCCGCATCACATTGTTCACCAGGTACATGCGATCTTATTTTTTTTTTATTGAGGTAAACCCTCTGGCGATCACAACCTCCTTTTAGCACCTCGTGCTATTTTATTGCTTTCATCATATCTATTGCTTTTTATATTTAAAAGTGGATTTTAAATAGATCCACAGCTGGTCAATCACATGTTCGAAGAGCAACTAGGTCAGAACGTCGAGGCTTACATTGACGACATGCTCGTCAAGACCCCCAAGGCCCAAGATCACTTCACCGACCTCGCCGAAACCTTCGGCACCCTCCTGAAGTACAACATGAAGCTCAATCCTGCCAAGTGCACCTTCGGAGTGAGATATGGGAAGTTCCTACGTTTCTTGGTCACTCAACGTGGGATCGAGGCCAACCCCGACAAGGTCCAGGCCATCTTGGACATGCGCCCGCCCACCTGCGTCAAGGACGTCTAGCGCCTAACTGGGCGTGTCGCCGCTCTCAGCCGGTTCCTGTCCCGTGCGGCCGAATGATGCTTGCCCTTCTTCAAACTTTTGAGGGGGCCTAGATTGGCATCTGCTACGTTCGCATGGGATGAGGAATGCCAGAGAGCGTTCGCTGAGCTCAAGGAGTTCCTGGCCTCACCCCCGGTGCTCTCCAAGCCCGTTCCGGGCGAAGTCTTGCTGCTCTATCTCTCGGCAACACCATCCACAATCAGCTCGGTCCTAGTCAGAAATGACTCGGGAATCGAGAGGCCGGTCTACTACACCAGCAAGGTGCTCAACGAGGCTGAAAGGAGGTACCCCGCAACCGAGAAACTCGTGCTAGCGTTGGTTACCTCCGCCAAGCGCCGCCGACCCTATTTCCAAGGGCACCCCATCACCGTGCTGACCGGCGAACCATTGAAGAAGATTCTGGCCCACCCCGAAGCTTCAGGGCAACTCGTCAAATAGGCCATCATGCTCGGGGCCTACGACATCTCCTATCATCCGCGCTCAGCTATGAAAGGCCAAGCGCTCGCCCACTTCATCGCCGAGAGCACCGTCCCGACTGAAGAAAGATCCCCATCCGCGCCCGGGCCAACCTGGGAACTGTTCGTTGACGGATCTTCCAACTCGGTCGATAGTGGTGCCGGAATCCTCCTGAGGTCCCCTGAAGGAATAGAACTACAGTACGCCTTGAAATTCAGCTTTCAGGCATCCAACAATGCTTCCGAGTACGAGGCCCTTATCTCGGGAGCACGCATGACCCGACGGTTGGGGGCTGAGCGAGTCAAAATCCACACCGACTCCCAGCTGGTCGCTAGCCAAGTCAATGATGAATACGAAGCTTGAGAGGCACCAATGATCAAATACCTCCAGCTGGTCAGAGACCTGGCCCAACAATTCGAGGGATTCGAGGTAGTCCGAATAGCTCGGGAGGAAAACTCCCGAGCGGACGCCCTCTCTCGGTTGGCCTCATCCCTCGACCCGGAAGGTACCCGATCGGTCCTCCTTGAAGAGCTAGAGCGCCCGAGCATTGAATCGGAGCTCCTCGCTGTTGACTCAGCCATTCTCAGCGACTGGCGTACCCCCTACCTGTCGTGGCTCCAGGACTCCCAAGAGCCTTCCGACCCTCGAGAAGCCCTCAGAATGAAGTACCAAGCCCGACGCTTCGTCATTCTAGATGACACTTACTACCGGAGATCTTTCTCCGGTCCCCTCCTGAAGTGTCTCGACCCCGACAAAGCTAGCCGAGCCATCCAAGAGATTCATGAAGGTCTGTGCGGAGCGCATTCAGAAGGAAGATCGCTCGCCAGGATCCTACTATGGCAGGGTTACTGGTGGCCCACCCTGCAGCGCGACTTCACGGCCCACGTAAAACAGTGCGACCGATGCCAACCATTCGACCACTTAGTCCATCAGCCGACTACGGAGCTCGTCACCCTGACCGAGCCATATCCCTTCGCTCGGTGGGGGATCGACATCCTTGGGCTGTTCCCCACGGCTCAGGCCCAGAAGAAGTTTATTATCGTCGCCATCGATTACTTCACCAAGTGGATCAAGGCCGAAGCCATGGCAAGGATCACCGAGATAGTCGTCTGGAGGTTCATCTGGAAATCGATCATTTGTCGCTTTGGCATCCCCTGAGTGATAGTGAGCGACAACGGCCGGCAATTCGACTCTCGTTATTTTCGAAATAGATGCGCCGACCTAGGCATTCGCAACCACTTCACTTCGGTCGCCCACCCTCAGGCCAACGGGCTGGTCGAAAATGCCAATAAGACTATCTTAAAAGGCATAAAGACCAGACTCGGCAAGGCCAAGGGTAGCTGGCTCGAGGAATTGCCTAGCGTACTTTGGTCACACAGAACGACTCCCAGAACGATAACCGGTGAGAGTCCTTTCCAGCTGGTGTATGGCACTGTGGACGCACTTTTCGTTCGTTTATTATGCTCATCTATTCGGGAATGGTTGATTCGTCTATTAAGTGCGTGGGCGTGCCAGTCACAAAGTGACGATTTATTCGGGCTCTGAAGAGCCCATGGTGCGCTCGATCTGACTCGGTCAGACGATTGTGTGGTTCGTGTCGGGACCAAAACCCGCCGCGCCATAAAGGTCACGGCGTCATTTACATCCCCCATACGAGGGAACACCCTTGATTAATCATCGGGATTCAGGGCCACATGGCCAAGAAATTAATTGCATGAAAGGTCTATTACGAGGTATTGAAATCCTCGCGCGGGGGTGAGAAGAAAACCATTCGCGGTCATGTCAGTCGTGTACTGACCATTTAATGTTCGGACGAATGTCCGGCTCGAGAAAATCATTGTTGTCGCGGGAAAATCGAAACGCATGTGTGCCGAGGTACGACAAATTTATTGTTCGGAAGAGCGGAAAATGTTCGGCTGAGCCTTGGTTGGAGCAGTCAAAAACCAGTAAATCCGTTGGCCCGGTGCAAGAGCAAGCTGCGACCATACTGCAGTGGGCCCCCCGCGGTCGAAACAAGACTTGCATGAGTGTCATTAATATTTCCGGTGCAAAGGGGCAACGAGGGAATATCCCTTGAATTGGTTGAAAAGCCCTGTGTCTAGGGAAGCGGACGTTCGAAACGTGTCGGTCATTCGGGAGACCGTTTAATATTCAGACGGGTGTCCGACTTGAGAATATCATAATCGTCGCAGGAGGACCTGGAACATATGTATGACGTGATACGGCAAATACGTTATTCCGAGACACTGAAAACCCTCGGTTAAATCTCGGTTAGTGTAGCAGGAAACTAGCGAATTTATTGGCCCGGTGCGAGATCGAGTCGGGACCATACCGGGGGCGCCTCTCGCGGTCCAAACGGGGCTTGCGTGGGCATTGTTAATATTTTCGATGTCGAAGGGCAGCGGGAAAGTGTCCCAGGACTAGATTCCAAAATAAAGACGCATACGAGATGGCTGGCTATAGGCCTAAGATGTGGGTACGGCAATGACCATGACTAGGGCGAACCCGTGGTCTAAGCATGACTCGCGAAGGTCTTATTGATGTTCCCACGCGTAGGGTTCGGGGATGACGAGAGTCGTCTCGTTCCATCCAGATTGTGTTGGTCGTTCATGGACCACTCTATGTTCGGATAAAGATCCGTATTGAAGGCGCGACGTAAACAAGAAAATAAACCCGTACAAATGTACGGCAATCTCAATGAGAGAGCGGGAACGAATCCCAACGGGAAAGCATCAGGTTTGATAAACTATAGGCCCAAAGTAATATCGGATTACGACCGTATTGGGATGGCTCCCAAGGCCCGAATCTGACTTGGAGGGGGCGGCGTCAATGTTCCCTTTATACCGGGTCTTGAGGAGAATGAGGCTGTGGAGCGGAGCTCATCATTTATTATTATTATTTACATTTCTATCATTACTATTTGTGATTTCTTTATTTTTTTTCTAGTGAGTTTGTTATTATTGTTCATTTATTATTATTATTATTATTATTTGTTATTATTATCTACTTATTTATTTATTATATTCTTTTTATTGAATCGATAATTATGATTACTTATTTCCCCTTTTTATTATTATAATTTTATCATTATTATTATTATTTATCCCCCACTTTTTATGAGTCTGTTATGATTGTTATTGCTTGTTGCATTCGGCATGTGTGTGGAGAGGGCAGAGGAGAGTGTCGCTGAAGGATTAGGAAGTGTGTCGCTAGGGAGCTGAGAGCGCACCGCTGAAGGATCTGGGGGTGTACCGCTGAAGGATAAAGGGGTGTGTACCGCTGGACGGTAAAGGGGGGTGTACCGCTGGAGGACTAATGGGTGTACCACTGGAAGGTAAAGGGGGTGTACCGCTGGAGGGTTTAAGCTGTACCACTGGAGGGTTGAAGGTTGTACCTTTAGTTGATTAGAATGTTTTATTGTTGTTGATTTCATTTGTTTGTTGCTTTCTCTTTGTCTTTTAATTCATTATTGCCCCATTTGTTTGTTACTTCATTTTGTCCTCTTAATATGTTATCGTTTCTAACGAAAATTTGACAACATCTCCCCTTGACCCGAGCGTAAGGGAGATACAGGGAACGCGCCCACATGGAGTGGCGGAACCCGACAATTGGAGGTGGGCGCCCAAGAGCGGCAACACCTTAATAAAACCTCGGAAAACTCGGAGGGGATGACAGACGGGAAACACTGGGCTAATGCAGCCTAAGGATACCCTGACTGGAAGGGAGAGGGCCAGGTGTGCCACTGAGGCAGCCAAGGGTGTACCGCTGAGCGGGCCAACAGGGGAGGTGTGCCGCTGAGGCAGCCAAGGGTGTACCGCTGAGCAGGCCAACAGGGGAGGTGTGCCGCTGAGGCGGCCAAGGGTGGTGTGATGACCGGGGGCTTGAATAGGTGTGTGCCTGCCGTGGCTTCTGTAGGAAAGGCTGAAAAGCCTCCTAGCCAGTGGACGAGTCCCAGCAGCTGGGCGAGGGTAGTGGGTGCTAGCGAACCCATAGAGGGAAGAGGTGAGGTACCGCTCACGCCATAGAAGGTCAACAAAAGGGGAGGAGCCAGTCTTGCACTTGTGAGTCAAGAACACCACACGTTGAGCTGAGCTAACCAATGGCACAAGGGGCAATCTTAACGAAGCTAGAAAGTCAGGGTGAAAATGTGAACCACAGACGAATGATGAGGTGAAAACAACGGCGGAGGCTAGCCATAACAAACTGACAGAGTGCATTCCATTCACGGAGAACCATGGCCAATACATTGCAAGGGGAAGAAAAATACAAACAAAAGAAACAAGAAAATACAATGTGGGGAGGGGAATGGAGCAGAAGGGGAGGCTCCTCCCCTCCCAGACCTCACTCCTCTCTTCTTCTCTTCTCTCTTTCCTCTCTTCTTCTCTTCTTCTCCTTCTCTCTTCACGCAGACGGTCGTGGTCGAACAGGCCGGGGGGGGTGAGAGGTAGGAACCTCTTCTCTTCTTCTTCTTCTCTTACTCTTCTTATTCTCTTCTTCTCCTTCTTCTGCCCTCTTCGGAGAGCCAGCCCTGCCAGCCAGAGAGAGGGCCACCTTTTATATTGAATCTGGGGTTGGCCGCTTCGAAGGCCAAGCCTTCTCCTCCTCCTCCCTTTTTCTTTTCCCATCTGAAGCCATCAAGTGGCCTGTACGTAGGGACAGCAGGAGGGAGCTAGTGTGCCTTCACCTGGTTGGCCGAGGTTGACGTCGACGGCCTGCTGCCGCTACGCTATTGGCCGGAGCACGAGCCAGCGGCATGAGCATTAAATGCTTCGTGCTTGAGTGAAAACAGAGCATCGTAATGAGATGGGACGTTGTGCCGCTGGGGGCCAAACAAGTGTGCCGCTGAAGGGCCGAACAAGCACCTGAGGGTGTGTCACTGGAGGGCACGAGAGGGTGTGCCGTTGGAGGGCACTTGAGGGTGTGCCGCTGGGGCTTTCAGGGGTGTGCCGTGGAAGGGCCAATGGCTGTGTCGGGCAGAGGCTCCACAGAGCGTGCCGCTAGAGGTTCAACAAGGTGTGCTGGGGAAGGGCCTCGCAGAGTGTGCCGTTGGGAGGCTGTGCCGCTGAGAGAGCTTTGAGGGCGTGCCGGATGGAGGCACGGGGAGTGTGCCGCTGGGGCTTGTTTGGTGTGCCATGGAAGGCACTTCGAAGTGTGCCGCAGGGGCTTTCTTTTCTTCTTTTCTTCTTCTCATCTTCTCTTCTCTTTTTTATTTCTCTTATTCTTCTTCTTCTCTTCACTCTGGATCATGCAGACTCTGTCTCTGCTTCTTCTTCAGGACTTCTGCCTATTCGATCAGTCTTCTTTTAGACAAAGGAGTCCTCCTTATATAGCAGTTCTAGCAGGAGCAGCACTGGGCGCGTGTCTTCCACAGTTCTCATCCAATTGTTTTGGCCACGTGTCATCATCCTGTCAGCCCTTCCAGCCTTGGATCACATGCCATTCTTAAGCTTCACGAACAGTACCGGTCAGACAGATGAAAGGAACATCAGTTTAAGTCTAACAGCTTGTACAGACTTTGTGAAGGCAATGCATTGTGTAGACTTTGCAATGCGAAGACAAGGCATGTATAGACTTCACGTTGTGAATGCAAAGCTAAAGCATGTACAGACTCTGAATGCTTGAAGCACAGAATGCACTGGCTAGAGTTATGAGTGTATAGACCATGCTGCAGTATGCGTATGGTGAAGTATGTACATTGACGATGAATGCTCAGGCATGCCAAACGAGTGTATAGACTCTGCGTGCAATGTATGAACAATGTACAGACTCTGTGAATGAAGCACACAGGCTGTACAGACTTGTGCTAATGCTGCAAGTGGACAATGTATAGACTTCAGCTCGTGCAAGCAAAGCCAATGTATAGACTTGGCGTTTGTGCAAGCAGAACGATGTACAGACTTTGTGTTGTGAACACAGGCTGTACAGACTTTGAGTGAAGCATGCACAAGACGCAACGAATGTACAGACTTAGAGTTTGTGCATGCTGCAGTGCCAATGTATGGACTTAGTGTACCGCAGGGCAGACAATGTCTAGACTTTGAAAGCTAGAACACGAACAGGCTGCAATGTATAGACTTGGATTGAGACGATGCATGAGACGTGCGATGTACAGACTCTGAGTGAGACGATGGAGTGTATAGACTTGCTCGGTTCAGAACGTAGGTAAAGATGCAATGTATAGACTTTAACATATGCACTGGATTTACAGACTTTGAGTGAATGCATGCTGCAATGTATAGACTTGATGAATATGCAGCACTGTACAGACTCTAAGTGAGATGGAAGAATGTATAGACTTAGACAGACTTCGCTAGAGTGGAATGTGCAGACTTCATGCAATGCAACGTACAGACTTTAGAAAGGAATGTGCAGACTTGGTGCATGAAGCAAGCCAATGAGGAATGTATAGACTTTCACAATGTATGGACTTGCCAAAGGAGTGATGCATGAGCAGGCAATCAATGTATAGACTTAGCCAAGACAACTAGACGATGTACAGACTTGAGCAAAGCGAGGTCTGTACAGACTTGAGAGTTCACAATGTATAGACTTATGAGTGCAACGTAGGTAAAGCTACCAATGTATAGACTTATAAGTGTGTGCGACCAGACAGTGTGCAGACTTCATGCACAGGCTGTACAGACTTCAACTCAGCTGCGATGTATAGACTTAGCATATGCATGAGACGCTAAGTGAGACGGACGATGTATAGACTTAGCTGATGCAGACTTAGTCCAATGTACAGACTTTCCTGGCCGATGCATAGACTTTAAGGTATGCAGAGAGACGATGCATGAGACGATGCGATGTACAGACTTAACATAAGACGCTGAATGAGACGGTAGGCTGTACATACTTCAATTCAAATGATGCAGTGCATGAACAAGAAGACGATATACAGACTTTGAACGTGAATGATGCAGCGATGTATAGACTTTGCCTATGTTCATGCTAAGGACGCTGTACAGACTTGATACCAATGTACAGACTTGCTATGCTTACGCATGGACCAAGTCTGTATAGACTTTGACCTTATGTAATGTCCAAACGTTGTACAGACTTTCTTAAAAGACACATGCAGCAACTGTTAATGCACTGATGCAGAGTGCGAATAAACAGAGAAAGCAAATGCAATGAGCTCACTATAATGAATGCACATGTGATACTCTCACTGTGTTGCTATCATCAAAAAAAAATACATAAGCTTGTGCCTAAGGGGCACAACATAGAACACTGCATTCTCCACAGAACAGATCAAACATAGATTAGACATATGCATTCATGTGATGGCTCAATGTGTTATTCTTAGCAAAATAATATGGTGACTCATTCATGTTGTTATTATTAAAACACCACATTATCATCAAAGCACAAGGGGCACAACACCCTTCTTTATTCCCCTGTACGTGAACATGGGGTGAGAAATTTTTAGTGTCCACAAATGCCCCCCACCTGCAGGCGGCGCAAGCGAGGGATGAGAGAGCGGGGCATGCGGGTGCAGATCGACTGAGAGATTCATCAACACGACGTGGAAAGCGGGGCTACAAGAGCCGAAGGATGTTGGAAGCCGGCTGCAGAAGCCGAAGTTGTTGGAAGGCGAGCCACGTAGGTGGAGAGAAGGGTTTCTCCCTCTAATGATCCGGACGGCGGATCCAAATCAGAGGGGGATTCGTCACCCAAAAGGACGGAGAGGAGAGTTTGTTGATTCAAAAGGAGTGTTCGTCACCCGGAGGGACGGAGAGGAGAATTTGTTAATTCAATGGTCTAGACGGAAGGTCCAAATCGGATGGGTTATTCGTCACCCGAAGGGACAGAAGGAGAGATTGTTCCTTTAGAAGAGGTATTCATCGCCCGAGGAGATGGAGAGAAGAATTCATTCCTTTAATGATCTGGACGGCAGGTCCAAACCATAAGAGGTGATGTTCGTCACCGAAAGGGAACGGAGAGATGGTCAAGTCATTGACACGGGCTAGTGTCAACACAGGGAGAGAGGATTGATTCCTCACCCGAACAGCAGGCTCGGACCAAGGTGGGAGGGTGTTTTGTTCTTTAACGCGCCGGGGGTACCAGCTGTATGACGGGTCTTTTATTTCTTTGGCTGGACGGAAGGTCCGAACCAGAGTGGAGGGAATTCTTTTTAGTTCTCTAGCCGGCTGGAAGATCCGATCTAGAGTGAAAAGTCTTTTTGTTCTCTGGTTGGACGGAGGGTCCGAACCAAAGTGAGAGGGTGTTTCGTTATCAAGTCGGACGGGAGGTCCGATCTAGAGCGAAGAGAATCCGATGTTCTTTCAATGCGCCGGGAGTACTGGCTGCAAAATCTGAACCCGAGAAAGTGGACCGCAAGGGCCAGAATCGGTGTTGCAGAAGTAGGCCGTGCAGACCGAAATCGGGGGAGCGGGCTACAAGAGCTACGATCAGGAGGTTGGCTGCAAAAGCCAAAATTGGGGAGTAGGCTATGAGAGCCCAAAGGTAAGGAAGCGGATTACGGAAACCACAATCGGGAAGCTGGCTACAAAGCCGAAGGGCAGCGGGCTGCAAGAGCCGAGGTTGTGAAGAAGGTTGCAAGAGCCGAGATTAAGGAATGCAGGCTACGAGAGCCAAAGATGAGAAGCGGGCTGCAAAGAGCCGAAGTTGAGAAGCGGGCTAACAAGCCCAGAATTGGGAAGCGGGCCGTAAAGAGTCGAGACTAGGAAGCAGGCTACAAGAGCCAAAATCGGAGGAGCAAGCTGCAAGAGTCAAAGTCGAGAAATTAACAAGCCGCGAGGGCAGAAAGTAGGCCATGTGGGTCAAGATTGGGCTCCACGAGCCAAAATTGGGAAGGCAGGCTGCTCCAGCCAAAATTGAGCTTATATTTTTTTTAATTATTATTATTTATTTCTTTATTCAGGCATGTAAGCATTCGTCAGCAGGCATAACATAAGTACACTTAAGGTAGCTCCCTCTATAGGGGATGGGATAGGGACATCGCCCATAATCCGCAGGCACTGTGTGGGCCAGAAGGCATGGCTGAGGGGTGGTGCACCCATCAAGAGGATATCGCATGTCTTGCATGCACAGCTTAAATTCACGCATTTCACCTGAGGCAATTCTCTGTGGCATGGCTGTGCAAATGTGTAAACAAAGAGCCCTAACCATAGGGATATGCAGGTTTTCCTGGTGACACTCAAAGATCACTCTAGCGCCTACACATTAGTTTTAGGCTTTCAACTTTCGGTAGCTTCACACAGCCCCCATCTATTTATTTTGGTAGCAGATTTCACCGTTCGGCGCGAGTCTCCTCATGTGTCTCAATGAGGATTCCCTACTACTAAGATTCATCCTTATTGTGATTCGCTTCACCATTTCGCGCGAGTCTCCTCATTTGTTTCAGTGGGGATTCCCTGCTACTCAGATCCGTGTTCCTCTCTTTTTTTCTTTTTTTTTCTTTTTTTTTTATAGTGGGGGGGGGGGGTAGGCAGCTTTTTCCTCATGATTACCTTTCACGCGAGTGCAGGAATTCAAGTCTCCGTAAAGTGCTAAGAAGAAATTCGGGCAATCCCTATGGTTGAAAGCTATTGAACACGTTAAGTGCGAAGCGTGGGAGTGTTACCTCAGGTTTATTTTATGATTTGGGCTTAACAATTTAGCCATGACTCTTCCCTTTGACGTGTGCACCTGCCATAACTGGGTTCCCTTTGAGCATATGCCACGACGCATGCGCATCCGGACTCGGGGCATTATTATTTAGCAAGGAAATAAGGTCCTAGAAAATTTCAAGGAGGTGCGTTATTCTATATTATAAGCAAGCACGCAAGCAGGGCAATCCAGCATTCTCTTCTTTCTCCTTTCTTTTCTTATTTCTTTCTCTTTTTTTTTGCATAAGAACATATTGTCGTTACGTATAAGTGTAGTGGTAATAAAAGTATTAGGGAAGCAGACTACGAAGGGCCGAAAGGAAATTAGGGAAGCGGGCTATAAGAGCCGGAGTTGGGGAGCAGACCGCAGAGGCCAAAGGGGAAGCTGGCCATAAGAGCCAAGGCTATGCAGGCTACGAGATCCAGAATTGGGAAGCAGGCCACGAGAGCCAAAGTTGAGAAGCAGGCTATAAAAGCCAAAGGGAAGCAGGCTGCAAGAGCCAAAGTTGGGAAGTAGGCTATAAAAGCCAAAGGGAAGCAGGCTATAAAAGCCAAAGGGAAGTAGGCTACGAAAGCCAGAGTTGGGAAGCAGGCCACAAAGGCCAAAGGTAAGCAGGCTATAAAAGCCAAAGAGCAGCAGGCTATAAAAGCCAAAGGGAAGCAGGCTACGAGAGCCAGAGTTGGGAAGCAGGCCACGAAGGCCAAAGGTAAGTAGGCTATAAAAGCCAAAGGGAAGCAGGCTACGAGATCCAGAATTGGGAAGCAGGCCAAGAGAGCCAAAGTTGAGAAGCATGCTATAAAAGCCAAAGAAAAGCAGGCTATAAAAGCCAAAGGGAAGCAGGCTACGAGAGCCAGAGTTGGGAAGCAGGCCACGAGAGCCAAAGTTGAGAAGCAGGCTATAAAAGCCAAAGGGAAGCATGCTGCAAGAGCCAAAGTTGGGAATCATGCTATAAAAGCCAAAGGGAAGCAGGCTATAAAAGCCAAAGGGAAGCAGGCTACGAGAGCCAGAGTTGGGAAGCAGGCCACGAAGGCCAAAGGTAAGCATGCTATAAAAGCCAGAGGGAAGCAGGCTATAAAAGCCAAAGGGAAGCAGGCTACAAGAGCCAGAGTAGGGAAGCAGGCCACGAAGGCCAAAGGTAAGCAGGCTATAAAAGCCAAAGGGAAGTAGGCTACGAGAGCCAGAGTTGGGAAGCAGGCCACGACGGCCAAAGGTAAGCAGGCTACGAGAGCCAGAATTGGGAAGCAGTCCGCAAAGGCCAAAGGTTGGGATATTAAAAGGTAGGCTGAAAAGCCAAGAGATATTGGGAGCGCGGTGGGCCGGATGGATTAATCCTGGTAATGAGCCTTGATCGAAATGGCTGAGCCAAAAGGAGTTGGGTAGCGAGCCGTGTGAGGCTGAAGAGAAGGGTCTCCTTTTATGATTCTCTGGACGGAGAAGGATCCGAACCGGAGTGAAAGGTTGATTCTTTGATTCTCTGGCCGGGAAAGGATCCGAACCGAAGTGAAAGGTTGATTCTTTGATTCTCTGGCCCGGGAAGGGCCCGAACCGGAGTAAAGGGTTGATTCTTTGATTCTCTGGCCGGGGAAGGACCCGAACCGGAGTGAACAGTTGATTCTTTGATTCTCTGGCCGGCGAAGGGCCCGAATCCGGAGTAAAGGGTTGATTCTTTGATTCTCTTGCCGGGGAAGGACCCGAACCGGAGTAAAGGGTTGATTCTTTGATTCTCTGGCCGGGGAAGGACCCGAACCGGAGTAAAGTGTTGATTCTTTGATTCTCTAGCCGGGGAAGGGCCCAAAACAGAGTAAACGGTTGATTCTTTGATTCTCTAGCCGGGGAAGGACCCGAACCGGAGTAAAGGGTTGATTCTTTGATTCTCTAGCCGGGGAAGGGCCCAAACCAGAGTAAAGGGTTGATTCTTTGATTCTCTAGCCGGGGAAGGGCCCAAACCAGAGTGAAAGGGTTGATTCTTTGATTCTCTGGCCGGGGAAGGACCCGAACCGGAGTAAAGGGTTGATTCTTTGATTCTCTAGCCGGGGAAGGGCCCAAACCAGAGTAAAGGGTTGATTCTTTGATTCTCTGGCCGGGGAAGGACCCGAACCGGAGTAAAGGGTTGATTCTTTGATTCTCTGGCCGGGGAAGGACCCGAACCGGAGTAAAAGGTTGATTCTTTTGATTCTCTAGCCGGGGAAGGGCCCAAACTAGAGTAAAGGGTTGATTCTTTGATTCTCTGGCTGGGGAAGGGCCCAAACCAGAGTGAAAGGTTGATTCTTTGATTCTCTAGCCGGGGAAGGGCCCAAACCAGAGTGAAAGGGTTGATTCTTTGATTCTCTGGCCGGGGAAGGACCCGAACCGGAGTAAAGGGTTGATTCTTTGATTCTCTAGCCGGGGAAGGGCCCAAACCAGAGTGAAAGGTTGATTCTTTGATTCTCTGGCCGGGGAAGGACCCGAACCGGAGTAAAGGGTTGATTCTTTGATTCTCTGGCTGGGGAAGGACCCGAACCGGAGTGAAAGGATGATCCTTTTGATTCTCTAGCCGGGGAAGGGCCCGAACCAGAGTAAAGGGTTGATTCTTTGATTCTCTGGCCGGGGAAGGGCCCAAACCAGAGTGAAAGGTTGATTATTTGATTCTCTGGCCGGGGAAGGACCCGAACCGGAGTAAAGGGTTGATTCTTCTGGGTGGCCAAAGGTCGGAGGTGAAAGTTTGCCTCGTGACTCTTCTTTCTCTTCTTCTCTTCTTCTTTTGTGTGGAAAGGCGGCTGCAAAGACCACGTCTGTCTCTTGTCCGTTCTTTTTCTTTTTCTATGTGAAGAGGCGGGTTCGAGGACCACGTCTTCCTCGTGACTCTCTCTTTTTTTTTCTCTTCTTCTTTTGTAAAGAGGCAGGTGCAGAGACCATGTTCGCCTCGTGACTCTTTCTCTCTTTTTTTCTTCTCTTCTTCTTTTGTAAAGAGGCAGGTGCAGAGACCTTGTTCGCCTCATGTGCATTCTTTCTTTCCTTCTCTTCTTTTGTGTGATGAGGCGGGCTCGAAGACCACGTCTGCCTCATGTGTCTTCTTTTGGTTCTGCTCTTCTTCTTTTATGTGAAGAGGCGGGTTCAGGGACCACGTCTGCCTCATGTGTCTCTTCTTCCTTTTCTTCTCGTCTTTTGCGTGATGAGGCGGGCTCGAAGACCACGTCTACCTCATGTGTCTTCTTTTGGTTCTGCTTTTCTTCTTTTATGTGAAGAGGCGGGTTCAGGGACCACGTCTGCCTCATGTGTCTTCTTTTCCTTTTCTTCTCTCCTTTTGTGTGATGAGGCGGGCTCGAGAACCACGTCTGCCTCATGTGTCTTTTCTTCCTTTTCTTATTTTCTTTTGTGTGATGAGGCAGGCTCGAAGACCACGTCTGCCTCATGTGTATTCTTTCTTTCCTTCTTTTCTTTCGTGTGATGAGGCGGGCTCGAAGATCACGTCTACCTCGTGCGTGTCTTTTTCTTTATTCTGCTCTTCTTTTCTCATTAATGCTTCCATGCTGGAGTGTATTTCTATTAATGTGCCCCTAGGTTGGGGTGTAGCTTCATTTGGTATGCATCCCCCCTGAGGGGGGTGTGTTTTGCCTCTTCGCTTCTGCGCCTCCAGGTGGGGTGTATTTTTTTGGCTTGTATGTCTCCAGACCAGGGTGTGTTTCTTCTTCGAATGCCCAAAAGCGGGGTGTAGCACTCTTCAAATGCCCTCATAGTGGGGTAGGTGCTTCTGCTTCTTATGCGCCAAGGGCGGAGTGTGTTTCTTTTTTTGCTCCCAGAGTGGGATAGGTGCTTCTGCTTCTAATGCGCCAAGGGCGGAGTGTGTTTCTTTTTTTTTGGTGCCCCCGGAGCGGGGTAGGTACTTCTGCTTCTTATGCGCCAAGGGCGGAGTGTGTTTATTATATTTTTTTTGTGCCCCCAGGCTGGGGTAGAGGCTTCTGTTGCTTACGCGCCGAGGGCGGAGTGTGTCTCTTTTTTTTTTGGGTGCCCCCAGAGCGAGGTAGATGCTTCTCACGTGTCCCCAGGTCGGGGTGTATTCTTTTGCTTCTCATCACCCCAGATCGGGGTGTTTCTTCTCCAAGTGCCCCTAGAGTGGAGTGTGCAGCTTTGTTTGTTTCCTTTTTTAAAGCCCCCACGCCAAGGTGTATTTTTCTCTTTCTTGTGCTCCCGAGGCGGGATGGGTTCTCCTCATGCGCCCCCTGTGGCGGGGGGTAGATCCTTCATGGTTCCTATGCCCCCCAGGCAGGGTGTAAATTCTTGTTTTTATACCCCTCATGCGGGGCGCGTTTCATTTGCTTCATACGCCCCCATGGTGGTGTACATTTCTTCTTCGAATGCCCTTAAATCGGGGTTTGTTCTGTGACTTCTACACCCCCGGGGACGAGGTGTTCTCCTTCTTCAAATGCCCCAAAGCTCGGGGTTTATTCTTTTGCTTCTTCTATCCCCGGGGACGAGGTGTATCTTCTACATATCATGTCCCCAGAGTGGGGTATGTTTGGCCTCCGGTGCACCCAAGGCTGGATGCGTTGTTATTGCTGTTTTCTTTTGTGTCCCCCTAGCTCGAGGTATAACTTCTTGCTTCTCATGTCCCTAAGCCGGGGTGGATCCTTGCTTCTTATGTCCCAGAGCGGGGTGCATTCCTTGCTTCTTATGTCCCAGAGCGGGGTGAATTCCTCTGGTTCTTGCGCCCTCCCAGGGTAGAGTGTATTTCCCTTCACATGCCCCCAACACGGGGTATATCTCTTGCTTCTCATGCCCTCATTATGGGGTGTAGTTCTTCTTCAAATGCCCCTGAGCCGGGGAGTCTCCTCTATGGCTTCTATGCCCCCAGTGGCGGGGTGTATGCTGCTTCATATGCCCCCAGAGCGGGGATGTATGTTGCTTCATATGCCCCCAGAGAGGGGATGTATTCTGCTTCTAATGCCCCCAAGGCGGGGTATGTTCTTAGCTTTTTATGCCCCCAAGGTGGGGTGTGTTTTGCGTCTTGTGCCCTCGAGGCGGGGTGAATTTCTTTCTTTGTATGCCCCCAGTCCGGGGTGTGGTTCCTTTTTTTTTTGAGTGTCCCCAGGCCGGGGTGAATTCTTTTCTTCTTATGCCCCCATGGCGGAGTATGTCTTTTGCTTCATGTGCCCCCAGGCTGGGATGTATTCTGTTTCTAGTGCCCCCAGAGTGGAGTGTGGTGCTGCTTCCGATGCCCCCAAGGCAGGGTGTAATTCTTGCTTCCTATGCCCCCGAGGCGGGGTGAACTCTTCTTTTTTTTTTTGCTTATGTGCTCCCTGTTGGGTTCGGTGCTAGTATTCAGAGGGGGGGGTGAATGAATATGGCCTATTAAAATTTCACCCAATTGACATATTAGGCTCCCTAACTATTTAGAAAGCTAACTAGACAGATTTATCAAATCTGGAAGACTAATTAGCAGATGCGGAATAAAACAAACAGATAGTGAGCATTCTAACAAGATAAGTTAGACAAACTATAGCTCTATTAGAATTTCGCTCACTCAACAGATTAAACACTTAGAACAAAATCTGATCAAGTCATCTAATGAACCTGTGATCAACCACTTGGAGCGCCCCTATGCAAACATCTAGCGGAAGCAAACCATAAGCAATCAAACCACAATGCAAGAGGGGTTTTTAGGTGGTTCGGTCCTCCAGACCTACATCCACCCCACACTCAACCCGAGTGTGGCTTCACTAACAGCTGGGAAACACAGCTTGCCAACAACCGCTGGGCAATACAGCTTAGCCGTCCAGAGGCAGCACCTCTGCAATCCGCTGACTAACAGCTTGACAAAGGAAGTTCAAAGAAAACAAAAGATGGGAGTAAACAGCATCGAAAGCTGTAAGCACTAAGCACAGAATATGGCTCTTAAAGAGCTGACTGGAGTGGATCTGATCCAACTTCCAGCAAGAACAGATCTCCCTCGATCTCACTCTCTTTCTTCACTCTCTCTCTTCTCAACTCCTTCACGTCTGCTTCTCTCCTCTTTTCTTTCTCTTCACACTCTGCTCGAGCTCTCTATCTCTCACTTTTTCTCTTCTGCTTCTTCTCTCTTTCTTTTCTTCTTCTTCTGCTGGATCGTGGAAGCTCTCTCTCCTTCTAATTCTTCTCTCAGCTTCTGCTCCCTGGCTTCGATCACGATCAGCCTCCATCTGAAGACGAAGGCTCCATTATATACCAGCAGCAGCACCAGCAGCAGGGCGTGTGTGGCTTCCACAGTTCCCGCCCTAAGAATTCGGACCACGTGGCAGCATCCAGCAGCCTGTCACTACACGTGTCCCCATCTGGGCATTCTCCTTATCCTTGGATCACGTGCCCAGCACCAGTACGCTCAGCAACTGGAGTTAGAGTCAACTCACTTGCTCCAAGGAGTTGACGCAGCCATCAGAGATCTTCAACCTTTTTAACTGCTGCGTCGACTCCATCAGCCTGCTGCGTTGATGCATTGAAGACAGCCAGAGATAAGTTGCCCCTTTCTTGAACTGCTGCGTCGACGCTGCCAGTTGGTGGCGTTGACACACGAACATGTACATTTGTATACTGGCGTCTCTTTAGCTGTTGCGTCGACGCTGCTTGATCAATGCGTTGACGCACCAGAGTAATCCACCAACTTCTTTCTTGATTGTTTGAACTACTGCGTCCACGCCACTTGATCAAGGCGTTGACGCATTGGTGTGTTCCAGCTGCTGAAATTGGATGTCTTCAGCCCTCTTGCGTTAAGGGGTTCATTAGCCTCTTCAGTCCCTGTCAGACAGATGAAACGAAGTCATTAGTTATAAGTCTATGCTTTGCATTGTATAGACTTTGCTGTGAAGGCGAAAGCAATGTAAAGTATGCACAACGCAGTGTATAGACTTAATGAATACAAAGGCTTCATAAGCCTCAGATGAAGGCAGGCGCTGTGTAGACTTTGAACCAGTGTACAGACTTGTAAGTAAGAGCCAATAAATAGACTTGAAACGCTTAAGGCGTTGTACAGACTTGTTGAGGCTCAAGCAGTGTACAGACTTCGAAGATCCACTGTGGATGTACAGACTTGATCATCCAGCAATGTATAGGCTTTCAATGTGAAGACTTGAATATATGAAAGCTACAGTGAATGAGTGTACACACTTGACCAGATCAAGGGCAATTCGGATGTACAGACTCTGAGGTTCAAAGCCAACGGCTGTACAGACTTAGAACATTAAGACTGATGTACAGACTTCATGCGTTGACGTTGTACACTTGAGAATGCTCACAGCGTTGACGCTGCATGAGACGTAGGCTGTACAGACTTAGCATATGAAGACTGATGCATGAATAGTAATGCTTAGACTTGCATGAGACGCTCGGATGTATAGACATGGAGACTTAGCCTATGCATAAGACGCTAAGTGAGACGGTCTAATGTATGGACTTAGTCTTCACAGCGAATGCAGGCAGTGTACACGCTTGTGTCCACTTGAGACGCTGAAGGAGACGGTCCAATGTATGGACTTGAACTCAAGCGACCAAAGCAACAATGCAATGTGCAGACTTCGCCTGAGACAATGCATGAGACGGACGATGTATAGACTTCAGCAACAATGCATGACTATATAGACTTGTGTTCTCAACGAAACACAAACACAACACAATGTATAGACTATGCTGAGTGTCTAGACTTGTGAGATGCATAGAACACACAGAGGCTGTATAGACTTGGAAACCAATGCACACGGCTGACAGACATGAAGTGAACTTGAATGAACATGATGTATAGGCTTTGGACTCCAAGGGCAATGTATGGACTTTCATATGAAAGGCTGTACAGACTTTGAAGTCTGGGGGCGTCGACGCATGATGCATGAGACACACTTGCTGCGTTGACGCTGCATGACTTGCGAAATGCATAGAACATACAGAGGCTGCAATGCACCGATCTTAATACAAGCACAAAACACTTTATGCACTCTCATGCATTCTCCACAGAATATATCAGTTATATGCATTCAGATTGTTATGATTCAATGTCAAGCTATTAGCAAAACAAAACAAATGGTGACTCATTCGTGTTGCTATCATTAAAACACCACATTCATCAAAGCACAAGGGGCACAACAATCTCCCCCTTTTTGATGATGGCAACATAATGAGTCACACTGACTCGTCAAACTATTCTCCCCCTTTGACATAATCAAAAAGAAAGGGACTGGTTTGAGAGACACAATGCAACACACAAAGACACTTATGACAATGAAACATCACTCCCCCTATCAGCATGCAAGATTAACTACTCTCCCCTAGATGTAAAGAAACCATAACTCCCCCTGAAGCACAGGAATGGATTCAGGTTATCCAATAAATCAATCTGAATTCTGCCTTTACAAAGAATCTGAATTCTGGTGAAAAGACCACATAATCAGAACTTATTGCAGAACAAGATGGAAGATTCCAACAGTGTGGAGAGTAAAGTGATTGGTGATAGAAGGGCAATAATAGACAACAATCATCACAAGACATCTCAATGAATAATCAGACTGAATCTGATCAGGCTATCTGGAAAATCTGATCATGAGGGATTTTAATGCATACATCACTTCAATAAGTCTTAGAGGATGTAGACTCTTCTATCATAAAGGGTTATGAAGTGGCAACTTAACCAATCTGATTTAATTTTGATGTATACCAAAGTCGTCAAGTTAAACTCAATACTCATATCTGAATCCAAGTTTTAATAAAGGTGAACCAAATATTCAGATAACACCCAAAATCAATCATCTTTTATCTTACACATATGATCTCAATAGCACCTTTGAAAGATACACAGATTAGTACAGAAGTTAAGCACTTTTCAAGAACATGAGTTGACAGATTTTTCAAGATAATTTCATTTGAAGCACATTATATTTTTCCTGAGCAATTTAAGTTGATCAACACCTTTTTACATGAGGCACAACAAGTCTTAGTTGAAGTGACCCAGTTACTCAGTGTGATAACTGTCATTGCCTCTCACTTTGAGAGCAGAGTTAGCAATATGAGTGTCTTTTTACATGAGAAGACACCTTTATCAGAGGCCAGACTCCCCAGCTACTCAACACAGATAAGCTATTGCTCCGTCAGGTTTTGTTTCACTAAATTTTTATCAGAGATAACTATGGCACCTCATGACATGAGTTGCTTTATTTCATTGATAAAGAACTCAGTTTCTCAGAGACCGAGTCATTGCTCTGAATTCACAATTTCTTCATTTAGTCAACATTTTCAAATTAATGTTTAACAACAGTACACACTATATGCATCTTAGCCAAAGAAGCCCTGAATTCAAATTTTTAGATATCTGATGAGAGAGTCTAAGGTTTACATGAAACATGTGGTTAAAGTTTATTAAACCTTATCATTCAGATATTTTCAATACATTTAACTACAAATCTGAGAATACATTAATCTTATATCAGTCTGATTCAGTGATAATTCTTAAACCTATATGATAGAAATTTCTACAATGTTCTCAGACTGAATTGCATGACATGCAGCTTAAGTTCCTCAGATCAGAAAAATAAGTTTAGCTGACCAACAAATCAATAGTAGAGCCAATTCAGTCACACCAGCTGAGAGGTATATGAAGGAAAAGTACTAGCTGGTGAAAGAATCAATCAGCAAGAGAGAATAAAAGTTTAAAGCCAATAGCAGAGTTGAATTTCAGTCAGACAAAAGGAGACACTCCTTCTTCAACAGATTGAGGATTAGTAGCCAAATTCTCAGATTCAAGAAGGTATGAATTCAAAATAGTCAATTGATGATTTGAAAGAGTGTAGAGTGAGAATTTCAAATAGTGTCAACAATGTGATAATGCTCCCCCTTGTCTATATGCAGTGACTCACATAAGACTCAACAAGCTCCCCCTGAATTGATGCAATTTATGCAAGATGATTATTCAAACGTCAGAGCATTCTTTATTCAGAGAGCATCATGCTAGAGCAATCAACTCTTCAAGATAATTCAATTTTGCACAGACAGATTATTATGATATGCATTGATCAAAAACAGTTGGACTCCCCCTGACTATATGCATGAAATGTATTGAAATCACATCACATGATATCAAATTTAGCATTCAGATATGATTCATGCAAGTTAGACAGAAGAGAATTACTATAAGCATGATTGTTCAATTCATGTTTCAGAAAACTTCAGTTTAGCACCAACAGATCAACATGGTATGCAATACACTGCTCTATATGACTTGACCCATGGTACTGGGCGGAGGACTTGGTCCAAGGACCACCTCACACATGGCAGTAGCATCCAGACATACTCCATCTGCCCTTCAGCACTGTTCCATCTAATATACCATGATGGTCATGCAAATCAGTGCAATACGACATACAGGGAGTTTGACATATCATGCATCATGACATAGATATGTAATGCATTCAGAGGTAAACTACAATTATTTCCATGTGCATTTCAGATTTTCAATTAGATTCAGTTAGATGATGCACAAGAGAATTAATCATGATATGCAGGCATTTAGAGCACACAAATTTAGAAGACAGAATTTTAGCAGAGTTTTCAGAACTAACCTGAAATGTAGTCATGGGGTTTTCATTCTTGAGTGCCTTGGTTGATTAACCCCCTTTATTCATTTCCAAGGCACACCTGCAACAACTGGATTATTTTGATCCTGCAGGAACCCAAGCTGCCTTGGGTCCTGTATGAGCCCTAACAGGTGTTCTAAACAATCTTTTAGCAACATGATCATCATATTCCATTAGTTTACACTCAACCATTGAATGTCCAGTTTTTCCACAATAATAACATGAAGCCAGAGAATTTTTGTTTTTATTCTTCATGTTAGCAGAAACATGATGCCCATGTGCATGCATATGAGTATGAAAATTATGTGTATGAGCATGAGTATTTCTTTTATTGACTTGAAAATTTTTCTTTCCATGCTCAGCCAGCCGACAGTTGGCAGCTTTGTGGCCTAGCTTACCACATTCAAAACATGTAAAGTTTTTCTTTTTATCTCTCAAGTTATTTCTAACAGAATTATAGAAAGCAGGGAATTTGACAGATTTAGAGTTTAATCTATTTCCCTGAGCATGCCAGCAATCTTTGACTGCATGCCCATGCTTACCACATTCAAAGCATTTAAGATGCTTTCTTCTTGATTCATTTTTACCCAATGATTTCCTGACCAGCACTCATTAGCCTTATGCCCAGGCTTGTTGCAAGTGAAACAAGTGATATGCTGATTGAATTTGAGTTTGTTTCTTTTGTACTCATGATGATTTGGGGTGTATCTGGCATGCATTCTGTCATCAGATTTCAAAGCATAGCACTCATTCATTAAATGACCATACCTACCACAATAATAGCATGAAGCATCAGATTTCCTAGGGCATGGTTTCTATCAGATGAATTCACAGATGCATGTGAATGAGTACAAGAAGCATGAGCATTTTGCATTGACCCATCAGATTCAGCAGAGCTAACAAATTTCAGAGTATAACCAGAATTATTCTTTGCCCTTTTTGTTTGACTCTTTCTTGTCAATTTCTGATTATCCTCAACAGGTTTTGTTTGTTTTTCAATTTTCTGAGCTTTAAACTGAAAGACAGATTTTGAAGGTGACTTCTGATTTTCATTTTGTTTCGGGGATTGCTTTGAAGTACTAGCTACATCAGTGCTTTGAACAAAAGTTGTATATAGCTGGTTTTTAGTGATTTTCTTAACATCAGAACAGCAATTTGTTCCCCCTTCAGAGTTATCATCCTTCCTCTTCCCAACAGTTTTCATTTTTCTTTTAATCTTGGCAGACTCAATAGCTGAATTTTCCAGATTATGAATTCTATCTTCCAAGCTAGCAATGTGAAGTTCATAACTGACTATTTCCTGTTCACTGTAATTAACACATTCGCTTAGAACTTGGTTTGTAGTTTTATACTTCTCAATTTCTTGTTCTAGACTGTTCAAGATTTCTGAATTTCCATCATAGACAGCTTTTCCTTTTTCTATAGTGAGAAGTCTTTCAGACAAGCCAGTGTTCAACCACTTTAGTTTTTCAACTTCAGCTTTTAATTCAGTGTTTTCTTCCTCAAGATTTTTATCCTGAATTTCATTATTAGCACATCTCTCTCTTCCAGACATGTGCTCCAATTTTTCAATCAGTTCATCTTCTCTTTCTTCTGCTTTAATTTTCTCAGCGAGCAGATTTTTGTGATCATCTTTAAGTGAGGCAATTTGTTTATTTAGCCATTCATTCTCACTAAAGAGATCTTCATTACGTTCTCTTAAAGCTGAGCATGTTTTACAATTTGATTTAGCAGAAGAGGACTGTGAAACCTCATTGATTTCATTCATTCTGACCATAAGAGTTTTATTCTTCTTTTGAAGATCTTCATTCTCCAATTTCATTTTGTCCAATTCAGAATTAACTTTAGTGAGTTCCTGCATGCCTTTTAGATACTCCTTTTTCTTATCATTCAACTGATTCTCTATTTCTGACATTTTATCCAACCATGTTTGTTTTTCAAATTTTAGAGAATCATTTTGTTTCTTAAGATTCTGAACATCTAGCATGCAAGCATCATAAGACTTTTTCGTATTTGGACAGTTTTCACATGAATCTTTCAGATTTATTCTATCACATTTCTTTTTCAATTTTTTATTTTCAGATTTCAATTTCTTGGAAACTTCTAACAAGTTTTCATACATCTCTATCAATTCATCGAAAGAGTATCCTTCTGATTCAGAACTTACCTCGGATGAAGTTTCATCATCAGCATTTCTATGATCAGCCATTAAGCACTTGCTGTGATTCCTGATTAGCTTCAGTTTATCCAAAATGTCTTTGGCAGACCTGCAAGATGAAATGCATTCAATTAGAGATCTGTCAATTGATTCTTTTAATAAAACTACAGCTCTATTATTGACAGAGTCTTTCAGCTTGTCCTTCTTGGTCCATTTAGATTTATCCTTCGACAGTTTGTATGGGCCGTGAGTCATTACCTTCCACAGTTTTGGATCAGTAGACTTTACATACCGATGGAGGTTTTCGAACCAGTAGTCAAAGTTATCACCTCTGAATATCGGAGGATTAGCCATCGAATCAGATAACAACCAAATTCAAAGCACAAAACACTAGACAATAAAACCAGATAAGCAAGACACGGCACTAACTCAGTGAAGCTAAATACAGAACACAAGAGGCACACTTATGAAATGCACCAGACAGAAATGCACTAAGACAGTAAATCAAGACGATTCCAAATGACCCACTCTGAAATGCACCAACAATTAGCAGGATCCTCTGCAGATTGTTAGATCTGTTCAGTCAGAGACCCGCTCTGATACCAATTGTTGGGTTCGGTGCTAGTATTCAGAGGGGGGGTGAATGAATATGGCCTATAAAAATTTCACCCAATTGACATATTAGGCTCACTAACTATTTAGAAAGCTAACTAGACAGATTTATCAAATCTGGAAGACTAATTAGCAGATGCGGAATAAAACAAACAGATAGTGAGCATTCTAACAAGACAAGTTAGACAAACTATAGCTCTATTAGAATTTCGCTCACTCAACAGATTAAACACTTAGAACAAAATCTGATCAAGTCATCTAATGAACCTGTGATCAACCACTTGGAGCGCCCCTATGCAAACATCTAGCGGAAGCAAACCATAAGCAATCAAACCACAATGCAAGAGGGGTTTTTAGGTGGTTCGGTCCTCCAGACCTACATCCACCCCACACTCAACCCGAGTGTGGCTTCACTAACAGCTGGGAAACACAGCTTGCCAACAACCGCTGGGCAATACAGCTGAGCCGTCCAGAGGCAGCACCTCTGCAATCCGCTGACTAACAGCTTGACAAAGGAAGTTCAAAGGAAAACAAAAGATGGGAGTAAACAGCATCGAAAAGCTGTAAGCACTAAGCCCAGAATATGGCTCTTAAAGAGCTGACTGGAGTGGATCTGATCCAACTTCTAGCAAGAACAGATCTCCCTCGATCTCACTCTCTTTCTTTACTCTCTCTCTCTTCTCAACTCCTTCACGTCTGCTTCTCTCCTCTTTTCTTTCTCTTCACACTCTGCTCGAGCTCTCTATCTCTCACTTTTTCTCTTCTGCTTCTTCTCTCTTTCTTTTCTTCTTCTTCTGCTGGATCGTGGAAGCTCTCTCTCCTTCTAATTCTTCTCTCAGCTTCTGCTCCCTGGCTTCAATCACCATCAGCCTCCATCTGAAGACGAAGGCTCCATTATATACCAGCAGCAGCACCAGCAGCAGGGCGTGTGTGGCTTCCATAGTTCCTGCCCTAAGAATTCGGACCACGTGGCAGCATCCAGCAGCCTGTCACTACACGTGTCCTCATCTGGGCATTCTCCTTATCCTTGGATCACGTGCCTAGCACCAGTACGCTCAGCAACTGGAGTTAGATGGCGTCAAGTCACTTGCTCCAAGGAGTTGACGCAGCCATCAGAAATCTTCAACCTTTTTAACTGCTGCGTCGACTCCATCAGCCTGCTACGTTGACGCATTGAAGACAGCCAGAGATAAGTTGCCCCTTTCTTGAACTGCTGCGTCGACGCTGCCAGTTGGTGGCGTTGACACACGAACATGTACATTTGTATACTGGCGTCTCTTTAGCTGTTGCGTCGACGTTGCTTGATCAATGCGTTGACGCACCAGAGTAATCCACCAGCTTCTTTCTTGATTGTTTGAACTACTGCGTCCACGCCACTTGATCAAGGCATTGACGCATTGGTGTGTTCCAGCAGCTGAAATTGGATGTCTTCAGCCCTCTTGCGTTAAGGGGTTCATTAGCCTCTTCAGTCCCTGTCAGACAGATGAAACGAAGTCATTAGTTATAAGTCTATGCTTTGCATTGTATAGACTTTGCTGTGAAGGCGAAAGCAATGTAAAGTATGCACAACGTAGTGTATAGACTTAATGAATACAAAGGCTTCATAAGCCTCAGATGAAGGCAGGCGCTGTGTAGACTTTGAACCAGTGTACAGACTTGTAAGTAAGAGCCAATAAATAGACTTGAAACGCTTAAGGCGTTGTACAGACTTGTTGAGGCTCAAGCAGTGTATAGACTTCGAAGATCCACTGTGGATGTACAGACTTGATCATCCAGCAATGTATAGGCTTTCAATGTGAAGACTTGAATATATGAAAGCTACAGTGAATGAGTGTACACACTTGACCAGATCAAGGGCAATTCGGATGTACAGACTCTGAGGTTCAAAGCCAACGGCTGTACAGACTTAGAATATTAAGACTGATGTACAGACTTCATGCGTTGACGCTGTACACTTGAGAATGCTCACAGTGTTGACGCTGCATGAGACGTAGGCTGTACAGACTTAGCATATGAAGACTGATGCATGAACAGTAATGCTTAGACTTGCATGAGACGCTCGGATGTATAGACATGGAGACTTAGCCTATGCATAAGACGCTAAGTGAGACGGTCTAATGTATGGACTTAGTCTTCACAGCGAATGCAGGCAGTGTACACGATTGTGTCCACTTGAGACGCTGAAGGAGACGGTCCAATGTATGGACTTCAACTCAAGCGACCAAAGCAACAATGCAATGTGCAGACTTCGCCTAAGACAATGCATGAGACGGACGATGTATAGACTTCAGCAACAATGCATGACTGTATAGACTTGTGTTCTCAACGAAACACAAACACAACACAATGTATAGACTAAGCTGAGTGTCTAGACTTGTGAGATGCATAGAACACATAGAGGCTGTATAGACTTGGAAACCAATGCACACGGCTGACAGACATGAAGTGAACTTGAATGAACATGATGTATAGACTTTGGACTCCAAGGGCGATGTATGGACTTTCATATGAAAGGCTGTACAGACTTTGAAGTCTGGGGACGTCGACGCATGATGCATGAGACACACTTGCTGCGTTGACGCTGCATGACTTGCCAAATGCATAGAACATACAGAGGCTGCAATGCACCGATCTTAATACAAGCACAAAACACTTTATGCACTCTCATGCATTCTCCACAGAATATATCAGTTATATGCATTCAGATTGTTATGATTCAATGTCAAGCTATTAGCAAAACAAAACAAATGGTGACTCATTCGTGTTGCTATCATTAAAACACCACATTCATCAAAGCACAAGGGGCACAACACTCCCATATCGGGGTGTATTCCTTTCTTCATATGCTCCCCCAAACTGGGGAATGTTGTTCGTTCTGCTTCAAATACCCCCAAAGGGGGGTGTGCGTGTTGCTTCGTGGACCCCGAGGCCGGGATGTATTCCTTCTTCAAATGCCCCTAAGCTGGGTGGATTCTCTTTTCTTCTTATGCTCCCAAGGTGGGATGTAGCTTCTTCAAATACCCCTAAGCTGGAGCGTATTCTTTATGGCTTGTATGCTCCCGGGCAGGGTATGTCTTTTGCTTCAAATACCCCTAGTCCGGGGTGGACTTCTCTTCATATGCCCCTGAATCAGGGCGTGTTCTGTATAGCTTCCAGGCCCTCAAGATGAGGTATGCTTCTTCTTCAAATACCCCTAAGACAAGGGTGTGATTCTTGACTTCATATGCCCTCAAGGTGGGGTGTATTCTTCTGCTTCCTCTGCCCCAGAGTGGGGTATACTTCTCTTTGTATTCCCATAAGCCAGGGTACATTCTTTTCGCTTCATGTGCCCCCAGGGTGGAGTGCGCCTTCCGCTTTTTATGCCCCCGGGATGGAGTGTATTATATTCATGTACCCCAGGCATGGGGGTGTATCTTTGTTGCCCGTTGTGCCCCCAAAGGGAGGTGTATTTCTCTTCATATGCCCCCGACACCGGGTGTATCTTTGCTTTTTTTTTATCTGCCCCCGAGGGGAATTCTTCTTCTTCTGCCCCGACACACTGGGGGATGTTTGCCTCTTGTGCACCCAAAGTGGGATGTGTTCTAGACAGCTCCCGTGCCCCCGTTGGCGGGGTGTATGCTTCTTCTTCATATTCCCCTAAGGCGGGGTGTATTCTCTGTTGCTTCATGTACCCCCGACTTGGGGTGGGCTCTCCTCATGTGCCCCCATGGCGGGGTGTACTCTCTTTATGTGCCTCCAGGAGCGGGGTGTGGTCCTTTCTTTGAGTGTCCCCAGGTCGGGGTGTCTTTCTTGTTCAAATACCCCTAAGCCGGGGGTGTGATTCTTGACTTCATATGCCCTCAAGGCGGGGTGTGTTTCTTCTTCAAATACCCCTAAGATGGGGTGGCCTCTTTTCTTCTTATGCTCCCAAGGCAGGATGTGCTTCTTCGAGTGCCCCTGAGCCGAGGCGTGTTCTTTACGGCTTCTATGCCCCCAGGCGGGGTATGTTTCTTCCCCAAATACCCCTAGGCCGGGGTGTATTCTTGCTGCCTCCTATGCTCCCGAAGCGGAATGTGACTTCTTCAAATGCCCTTAAGTCGGGGCGTATTATTTATGACTTCTTTGCCCCTTGGCGGGGTATGTTTCTTCTTCAAATGCCCCTAAGCCAGGGTGGGTTTCTCTTTTTGTATGTCCCCAGGCCGGGGTGAATTCTTTTCTTCTTATGCCCCCATGGCGGGGTATGTCTTTTGCTTCATGTGCCCCCATGTCGGGGTGTATTTCTCTTCGAATAGCCCTGAGCCAGGGTGCAACTCTATTTCTTCTTATGTCCCCCGGTCGGGGCGGATTCTTCTTCAAATGCCCCGAAGCCGGGGTGTAGCTTTTGCTTTGTGCCCCTCAGTCGGGGCAGATTCTCGTCATGTGCCCCTGGGAATGGGGTATATCTCTCTCTTTTTTTTGTGCCCCCCCCCCCCCCGTGGCAGGGTACATCTCTTCTTCTTATCCCCCATGGGGGGGTATGTGCATGCTCCCTTTGGGAGTGGTGGCCGTGCTTGGCCGCATTGCTATAAAGTCTTCCCCGCAGCGGGCAGCAATTCATCAAGCTACAGTCGCGGCCTGCCGGGTCTTTTAACAACCGCTCGAGGGGCCGTTTTGTGCCGGATGGAGGCAGCAGGAAGGAGGAACGGGCGGGATGCCGGGTTTCTTCTTGCTCTTTTAGTCGGCGATGCTGGCAACTTTTCTTCCTTTCTTCTTTCCTTCTCCCCTTTTTTTCTCTTCTCCTCTTCTTGTATGATTGACCAGGGTGGAGGTGCAGGAGAGTGCTCACCCCCTCAAGGAGGGGACGAGTGGTTCGCTCTACCGCATCAACCCCGCAGTGGTAATCATTGTTCGGCACGGGTGTCGACGGATATGGCCATGCAACCCTCTCTCGCCAATTCTTTCTCCTCTTCTTCTTTTTTGCTTCTTTCTTTTCTACTTTTCTTCTTTTCTCTTTTTTTCTTTCCTTCTTTCCTTCTTTCCTTCTTCTCTTTCCTCTTGAGGAAAAGGGGGTTTGGTCTCCCCTCCCTTCTCTTCTCTTTCTCTTCTCTTCTCTTCTTTTCTTTTATAATAGCCCCCATGATTCCTGGAAGCCGCATATGTTTCAAAGCAACGTCCTCGAGGCCACGAAGGCAGCTGCACCGAGTCCATCTCTTTTTTTTTATATAGGACTGGCGAAGATAGCACCTGCAATTCATCAAAGCAGGCAAACATCGTTTATTAGGGGGCCATGAGGTCCTGAATCCCGGCGAAGAGATGAAGGGTTGTTCAGTCCCACCGGGCGTGCCAGACTTGTGGATGCACTTTTCGTTTGTTTATTATGCTCATCTATTCGGGAATGGTTGATTCGTCTATTAAGTGCGTGGGCATGCCAGTCATAAAGTGACGATTTATTCGGGCTCTGAAAAGCCCATGGTGCTCTCGATCTGACTCGGTCAGACGATTGTGTGGTTCGTGTCGGGACCAAAACTCGCCGCGCCATAAAGGTCACGGCGTCATTTACATCCCCCATACGAGGGAACACCCTTGATTATCACCGGGATTCAGGACCTCATGGCCAAGAAATTAATTGCATGAAAGGTCTATTACGAGGTATTGAAATCCTCGCGCGGGGGTGAGAAGAAAACCATTCGCGGTCATGTCAGTCGTGTACTGACCATTTAATGTTCGGACGAATGTCCGGCTCGAGAAAATTGCGGTTGTTGCTGGAAACCGAAACGCATGTGTGCCGAGGTACGACAAATTTATTGTTCGGAAGAGCGGAAAACGTTCGGCTGAGCCTCGGTTGGAGCGGTCAAAAACCAGTAAATCTGTTAGCCCGGTGGAAGAGCAAGCTGCGACCATATTGCGGTGGGCCCCCCGCGGTCAAAATAAGACTTGCATGAGCGTCATTAATATTTCTGGTGCAAAGGGGCAATGAGGGAATATCCCCTGAATTGGCTGAAAAGCCCTGTGTCTAGGGAAGCGGACGTTCGAAACGTGTCGGTCATTCGGGAGACTGTTTAATATTCGGACGGGTGTCCGATTTGAGAATATCATAATCGTCGCAGGAGGACCTGGAACATATGTATGCCGTGATACGGCAAATACGTTATTCCGAGACACTGAAAACCCTCGGTTAAATCTCAGTTAGTGTAGCAGGAAACTAGCGAATTTATTGGCCCGGTGCGAGATCGAGTCGGGACCATACCGGGGGCGCCTCCCGCGGTCCAAACGGGGCTTGCGTGGGCATTGTTAATTTTTTCGATGCCAAACGGCAGCGGAAAAGTGTCCCGGGACTAGATTCCAAAATAAAGACGCATACCGAGATGGCTAGCTATAGGCCTAAGATGTGGGTCAGGCAATGACCATGACTAGGGCGAACCCGTGGTCTAAGCATGACTCGCGAAGGTCTTATTGATGTTCCCACGCGTAGGATTCGGGGATGACGAGAGCCGTCTCGTTCCATCCAGATTGTGTTGATTGTTCATGGACCACTCTATGTTCGGATAAAGATCCGTATTGAAGGCGCGACGTAAACGGAAAATAAACCCGTACAAATGTATGCCGAGTTTACGGCAATCTCAATGAGAGAGCGGGAACAAATCCCAACGGGAAAGCATCAGGTTTGATAAACTATAGGCCCAAAGCAATATCGGATTACGACCGTATTGGGATGACTCCTAAGTCCCGAATCTGACTTGGAGGGGGCGGCGTCAATGTTCCCTTTATACCGGATCTTGAGGAGAATGAGGCTGTGGAGCGGAGCTCATCATTTATTATTATTATTTACATTTCTATCATTACTATTTGTTATTCCTTTATATTTTTTTCTAGTGAGTTTGTTATTATTGTTCATTTATTATTATTTTTTTGTTATTATTATCTACTTATTTATTTATTATATTCTTTTTATTGAATCGATAATGATTATTACTTATTTCCCCTTTTTTTATTATTATAATTTTATCATTATTATTATTATTTATCCCCCCCTTTTTATGAGTCCGTTATGATTGTTATTGCTTGTTGCATTCGGCATGTGTGTGGAGAGGGCAGAGGAGAGTGTCGTTGAAGGATTAGGAAGTGTGTCGCTAGGGAGCTGAGAGCGCACCGCTGAAGGATCTGGGGGTGTACCGCTGAAGGATAAAGGGGTGTGTACCGTTGGACGGTAAAGGGGGGTGTACCGCTAGAGGACTAATGGGTGTACCGCTGGAAGGTAAAGGGGGTGTACCGCTGGAGGGTTTTAGCTATACCACTGGAGGGTTGAAGGTTGTACCTTTAGTTGATTAGAATGTTTTGTTGTTGTTGATTTCATTTGTTTGTTGCTTTCTCTTTGTCTTTTAATTCATTATTGCCCCATTTATTTGTTACTTCATTTTGTCCTCTTAATATGTTATCGTTTCTAACGAAAATTCGGCAGCATCTCCCCTTGACCTGAGCGTAAGGGAGATACAGGGAACGCGTCCACATGGAGTGGCGGAACCCGACAATTGGAGGTGGGCGCCCAAGAGCGGAAACACCTTAATAAAACCTCAGAAAACTCGGAGGGGACGACGGACGGGAAACAATGGGCTAATGTAGCCTAAGGATACCCTGACTGGAAGGGAGAGGGCCAGGTGTACCGCTGAGGCAGCAAAGGGTGTACCGCTGAGTGGGCCAACAGGGGAGGTGTGCCGCTGAGGCAGCCAAGGGTGTACCGCTGAGCAGGCCAACATGGGAGGTGTGCCGCTGAGGCGGCCAAGGGTGGTGTGATGACCGGGGGCTTGAAAAGGTGTGTGCCTGTCGTGGCTTCTAGAGGAAAGGCTGAAAAGCCTCCTAGCCAGTGGACGAGTCCCAGCAGCTGGGCGAGGGTAGTGGGTGCTAGCGAACCCATAGAGGGAAGAGGTGAGGTACCGCTCACGCCATAGAAGGCCAACAAAAGGGGAGGAGCCAGTCTTGCACTGGTGAGTCAAGAACACCACACGTTGAGTTGAGCTAACCAATGGCACAAGGGGCAATCATAACGAAGCTAGAAAGTCAGGGTGAAAATGCGAACTACAGACGAACGATGAGGAGAAAACAACGGCGGAGGCTAGGCATAACAAACTGACAGAGTGCATTCCATTCACGGAGAACCATGGCCAATACATTGCAAGGGGAAGGAAAAGACAAAGAAAGGAAACAAGAAAATACAATGTGGGGAGGGCAATGGAGCAGAAGGGGAGGCTCCTCCCCCTCCCAGACCTCACTCTTCTCTTCTTCTCTTCTCTCTTTCCTCTCTTCTTCTCTTCTTCTCCTTCTCTCTTCACGTAGACGGTGGTGGTCGAACAGGCCGGGGGGGGTGAGAGGTAGGGACCTCTTCTCTTCTTCTTCTTCTCTTGCTCTTCTTCTTCTCTTCTTCTCCTTCTTCTGCCCTCTTCGGAGAGCCAGCCCTGCCAGCCAGAGAGAGGGCCACCTTTTATATTGAATCCAAGGTTGGCCGCTTAGAAGGCCAAGACTTCCTCTCCTCCTCCATTTTCTTTTCCCATCCGAAGCCATCAAGTGGCATGTACGTAGGGACAGCAGGAGGGAGCTGGTGTGCCCTCACCTGGTTGGCCGAGGTTGACATCGACGGCCTGCTGCCGCTATGCTGTCGGCCGAAGCACGAGCCAGTGGCATGAGCATTAAATGCTCTGTGCTTGAGTGAAAACATAGCATCGTAATGAGATGGGACGTTGTGCCGCTGGGGGGCCAAACAAGTGTGCCGCTGAAGGGCCGAACAAGCACCCGAGGGTGTGCCGCTGGAGGGCACGAGTGGGTGTGTCGTTGGAGGGCACTTGCGGGTGTGCCGCTGGGGCTTTTAGGGGTGTGCCGTGGAAGGGCCAACGGCTGTGCCAGGCAGAGGCTCCACAGAGCGTGCCGCTAGAGGTTCAACAAGGTGTGCTGGGGAAGGGCCTCGCAGAGTGTGCCATTGGGAGGCTGTGCCGCTGAGAGGGCTTTGAGGGCGTGTCGGATGGAGGCACGGGGAGTGTGCCGCTGGGGCTTGTTTTGTGTGCCGTGGAAGGCACTTCGAAGTGTGTCGCAGGGGCTTTCTTTTCTTCTTTTCTTCTTCTCATCTTCTCTTCTCTTTTTTCTTTCTCTTATTCTTCTTCTTCTCTTCACTCTGGATCGTGCAGACTCTGTCTCTGCTTCTTCTTCAGAACTTCTGCCTATTCGATTAGTCTTTTTCAGACAAAGGAGTCCTCCTTATATAGCAGTTCAAGCAGGAGCAGCACTGGGCGCGTGTCTTCCACAGTTCCCGCCCAATTATTTTGGCCACGTGTCATCATCATGTCTGCCCTTCCAGCCTCGGATCACGTGCCATTCTTAAGCTTCATGAACAGTACCTGTCAGATAGACGAAAGGAACATCAGTTTAAGTCTAACAGCTTGTACAGACTTTGTGAAGGCAATGCAGTGTGTAGACTTTGCAATGCGAAGACAAGGCATGTACAGACTTCACGTTGTGAATGCAAAGCTAAAGCATGTATAGACTCTGAATGCTTGAAGCACAGAATGCACTGGCTAGAGTTATGAGTGTATAGACTATGCTGCAGTATGCATATGGTGAAGTATGTACATTGACGATGAATGCTCAGGCATGCCAAACGAGTGTATAGACTCTGCGTGCAATGTATGAACAATGTACAGACTCTGTGAATGAAGCACACAGGCTGTACAGACTTGTGCTAATGCTGCAAGTGGACAGTGTATAGACTTCAGCTTGTGCAAGCAAAGACAATGTATAGACTTGGCGTTTGTGCAAGCAGAACGATGTACAGACTTTGTGTTGTGAACACAGGCTGTACAGACTTTGAGTGAAGCATGCACAAGACGCAACAAATATACAGACTTAGAGTTCGTGCATGCTACAGTGCCAATGTATGGACTTAGTGTACCGCAGGGCCGACAATGTCTAGACTTTGAAAGCTAGAACACGAACAGGCTGTAATGTATAGACTTGGATTGAGACGATGCATGAGACGTGCGATGTATAGACTCTGAGTGAGACGATGGAGTGTATAGACTTGCTCGGTTCAGAACGTAGGTAAAGATGCAATGTATAGACTTTAACATATGCACTGGCTGTACAGACTTTGAGTGAATGCATGCTGCAATGTATAGACTTGATGAATATGCAGCATTGTACAGACTCTAAGTGAGATGGAAGAATGTATAGACTTAGACAGACTTCGCTAGCATGGAATGTGCAGACTTCATGCAATGCAACGTACAAACTTTAGAAAGGAATGTGCAGACTTGGTGCATGAAGCAAGCCAATGAGGAATATATACACTTTCACAATGTATGGACTTGCCAAAGGAGTGATGCATGAGCAGGCAATCAATGTATAGACTTAGCCAAGACAACTAGACGATATACAGACTTGAGCAAAGCGAGGTCTGTACAGACTTGAGAGTTCACAATGTATAGACTTATGAGTGCAACGTAGGTAAAGCTACCAATGTATAGACTTATAAGTGTATGCGACCAGACAGTGTGCAGACTTCATGCACAGGCTGTACAGACTTCAACTCAGCTGCGATGTATAGACTTAGCATATGCATGAGACGCTAAGTGAGACAGATGATGTATAGACTTAGCTGATGCAGACTTAGTCCAATGTACAGACTTTCCTGGCCGATGCATAGACTTTAAGGTATGCAGAGAGACGATGCATGAGACGATGCGATGTACAGACTTAACATAAGACGCTGAATGAGACGGTAGGCTGTACAGACTTCAATTCAAATGATGCAATGCATGAACAAGAAGACGATGTACAGGCTTTGAACGTGAATGATGCAGCAATGTATAGACTTTGCATATGTTCATGCTAAGGACGCTGTACAGACTTGATACCAATGTACAGACTTGCTATGCTTACGCATGGACCAAGTCTGTATAGACTTTGACCTTATGTAATGTGCAAACATTGTACAGACTTTCTTAAGAGACACATGCAGCAACTGTTAATGCACTGATGCAGAGTGCGAATAAACAGAGAAAGCAAATGCAATGAGCTCACTATAATGAATGCACCTGTGATACTCTCACTGTGTTGCTATCATCAAAACAAAATACATAAGCTTGTGCCTAAGGGGCACAACATAGAACATTGCATTCTCCACAGAACAGATCAAACATAGATCAGACATATGCATTCATGTGATGGCTCAATGTGTTATTCTTAGCAAAACAATATGGTGACTCATTCATGTTGCTATCATTAAAACACCACATTATCATCAAAGCACAAGGGGCACAACACCCTTCTTTATTCCCCTGTACGTGAACATGGGGTGAGAAATTTTTAGTGTCCATAGGCACTGAGGCCGTTATTCCGTTAGAGGTTGCCAACCCTTCTCTCCGAGTCATCCGCTTCTCGCCCGAGGTAAACGAGCAAAAGTTACTCTAGAATCTCGACCTAGCAGATGAGCTCCGAGAGATCGCCAGCATCCGAGTAACGGAATACCAGCGCCGCCTCACTCGATACTACAACGCCAAGGTCCGAGACAGACACTTCCAACCGGGAGACTTCATCCTCAGAAAAACTGAAGCCTCTCAACCACTAGAGGCGGTGGGCAAGTTATCCCCTAACTAGGAAGGCCCCTACCAAGTGGTCGAGATGCTCGGGAAAGGTGCGTACAGGCTAGCTACAATGGAAGGGGAACCCATCCCTCGGACGTGGAACGCAGCTACACTACGCAAATTCTACTTTTGAAGTTGTGCAAACAAGTTGGATGAAATAAAACTTTCTTCTTTTCATTCAAACAATTGTTGGTACATCAGAAAGGTAAAAGCCAGTACACCGCATAGAAAAAAGTAAAAAATCCATCTAGCACCACTGCAAGAGGCCATCGCTCGGCCGACTCGGTCTTGATCTCCTTGTGTCCAGCCACTGACTCTGCCTCGCGTAGAAACTGGCTTGGTCAAAGGGCGGTCGACCCAATTGGCTCGGGTGGCCCGTGACAAAGGTGACAGAGGGATTAGAAAGAAGGAAGACTACCTTCCAAGTTGAACTTGGAAGAGGAAGAGGGAAGGAACGCCTATGAAGACCTCCTCCTTTCCAACCTGCCAATTCTTTGGAACATACAGACAGCAAGCAGCCTCCGCAGAGTGAAAGAAATGACAGGGGAGGGCCCAGAAAGGAGGGAGCTTAATTTGCTTCCTCCCCACCCTTGGAGCGAGCAGAGAGAGAGTGGCGGCAGGTGTCCCAGATGCCCCCATCCGTCCTCCATCTCGGCGCCCCCTGGGAAGCCTCGCGGGAACTGGTAAAGGGTAAACGGCGTGCCTCCGCACGTCGAACCCTCTCCAGATCTACGTGACGACCATCGGACCCGTCTCAACCCCGCGCGATAGCCGTCGTACCTGCTCAACAGCCCAAAGCAGCAAGAACTCTCTGCTCCTCCATCACCGGCAGCGTCGTCTTCCGAAGGATCCTCCATGCTCCGAATGCAACGGCACAGCGCAACGTGAAGAAGGGGCGAGGAAAGACTGTTAGTGAAAATCCTAAGCGGTGGAGAGGAAGGGACGCCCTTCGGTCTTTTTATAGGCTAAGGGAGGCTACTTGCCTTAAATGACTCCCCCCTCGAAAACACACCAAAGGAATTTTCCCCTATGAACGGTCACCTCAAATCCCTCATTTTCTGCCTCAGCGAAATACACGAAGCGGCCTGGCATTCAAAGTGTGAGAAAACGAAAAGACACCCTGTCAAGAATCCATCCAACCAGCATGCGAAAACCACGAAGGACGTATCGGCAATTTCCAACTACTGTAGATACGCTAATCGAATCACGGCAAGGAAGGCAAGAAGCAAGTAAGTCATTTATTGCCTTGCAAAAAGGAAAATCTTTCTTTTTCAGAAAAGGAAAAGAGACAAACAAAGGAAGAAGGCAAAATAGAGCGATACATCAGGCCTCGGGCCCACTTTGAAGCTCGGGAACGGAAGGCACGGGTGTTTCGCCCCCGGCACCCTCGGTGACGGCCGGCCTTGGCATTGACCCCGCCTGCGCAGGAACTGCCTCTGCCGCGAGCCCTCCCGAGGCAGCCGGAGTTGGTGACCCCACCGGAGAAGAGCTCTTTGGATCTTCCCCGCTCGATGCAGAGGAGCTAGAAGATGACTCGATCGAGTCATAGCACTGGCCAGAGGGGAAGTTGATCCCGGAATCTCGTGCATCGGCATAGGCAACGGCCCGGCGGGAACCCTGCTCAAACCTTTGCGGATGCCTCGGCAAAGTGCTGCCTCGTAGTGTGGAAGGGCAGCTTCCTGCAGGTCGGCTAGGTAGGCCTCCGAGCCCCTGTATTGCTCGATCGCCTCCGCTCCGACCAGCCCCATTCTCTCGGCAAGCTCGGCTGACTTCCGCTCTGCCTCGACCGCACGCTCCTCGGCCTCCGCTGATCGCCTCTCTGCCTCAGCCGACTTCCGCTCCGCCTCGACCGCACGCACCTCGGCCTCCGCTGATCGCCTCAACCGACTTCAGCTCAGCCTCGGCCACCCGCTCTTTGGCCTCCGCCGATCGCTCCTCCGCCTCAGTTCGGTCAACCTCGGCCTCAAAACGAAGGCGCTCCGCTACCTCCGCTCGGTCCACCAGCTCGGCGCGCTCAGCCTCCCAACGGCCGTCCAGCTCGAGATGGTGAAGGTGCTCCTCCTCAAGGAGTTTGCTTTTCCTCTCAAGCGATTCTCGGGCTTTGGCCAGCTGCTCGGTCAGCACTCCGACCTCTAGACGGCTCGATCGCAATGACTCCTTAGTCATAGAGAACTCCCGACGGAGCCCCTCATGCGCCTCGTTGAGTCGAGCCAGCTTCCACTCACACCCTCCGAGGGTCCAAGCCAAGTTCGACCGCTCTGACTCCGTCTGGGCGTAAGTCTCCGCCATCGTGGCCCCTATCCGGGCCATGACCAAGCCGCCCTCCATGATGACGTCGAGAACCCCAGAAGGAGAATGACGTCTGTCTCCCCCTTTCATCCTCGCGGACACCTCGCAGCAAAGTTGATACAGAGCGCTCAAGACGCCGAGCCTCTCCAAGGCCACCGGCATGGGCACCCGCTCCGCCCCTGGCGCCGCACTGGAAGACCCAGGTCGAGCCGCAGAAACGGCCACCCTGCGCTCCACGGTCGGTTGGGGTTGCGACGCCTCCGTAGGTGAACCCCCGACCTCGACCAACGCCACCAGCCCGGCCGCACCAGGAACCTCGAACGCTTGGGGCTGCGACGCCTCTACAGGCGAACCCCCGATCTCAACTGTCTCGGCCCGCGCATCGCCACCCGAGACATCACCCACCTCGACCGGTCCCTCGATCTCAGCCTCGGCTGTTTCTACTTTGGCCCCCTCTGTTCCCACCGAGGGGAGAGCTGACCCATCGTCACCATCCTCTGAGGGGCCCCTGGTCTCCTCGGCCCTCTCTCGCTCGGTGGATGGGGGAGCCAGCCCAGTTACGTCAGCCCCATCTTGCCCCCGAGAGGGGAGCGCCACCGAACCAGAGTCGCCCCCGGCAGTGATGAGGAGACCTACCTTCTTGGCCCGTTTCCTGGCCTTCGCGGCTTCCCGCAACCTTCCCTCCATGGGATCCTTGCGCTTTGCGCCGCCCGACCGTGAGGCCCCCTCGGAAGCCGCCCCCTTGCCCTTATCTCGGGCTTGGGAGCGACCCACCGGGACGCCCAGCTCATCGGCCTCCGAGTCGTCAGCAAGATCGATGATCTCAGCAACTTCCTCCAGAGGCTCCCGCCTAGTGTCTGCAACAGAGGAGAAGGCGTGATCAGGAAAAGAAAGGCAACCCCTAAAGAAAAACCTAGATGGTGGTACCTGACGGCTTCAGTCGCGTGAGAAGACACCGCTCGACATTCTCCGACGTCACCAACTCCTCGGTAGACTGGCGATGCTTCAGCAGATGAGCGGCATACTCCTCCACATCTAAAGGGAACTCTTCCTACCGGGGAGGGATATTCGGGTGAGCATCACTTGGCATCTCCAGGTTTCCTCCACCGAATCTATCTTCACCCAGAAAAATTGGGTCTTCCACCCTTTATGAGAGAATCCTTCGCCGCCAGCGAAATGCAACTCCTGTTCCTCCTCGCCTGGATGAAGTAAAAACCTTTCCCAGCCGATGGATGCACCTTCAACTCAAAGAAATAATGGAAAAGGTCCAGAGAAGGAGGAACCCCGCACTGACGGTAGAGAATTCGAAAGGCAGAAAGGAGGAGGTACGAGTTGGCAACCAACTGAATGGGTGCCAACTGAAAAAAATTCAGGAGTGTGAGGACGAAGGGCTCGAAGGGGAGGCGAAACCCCCTCTTCTACGCCAGAAGAAAGGTGCAGATGTGGCCCGTGCGGTCGTCCAGACTCGTCTCATACAGGGCAGCAGCAACAAAGTTGTACCTAAGAGGTAGACGAAACCTGTGCTCCAGCCTCTTCACCTTAGCTTCCCCCAGTTCGCTGCGATTCGGGACGGGCGCTCTTGCCACCAGTTCGTCGCCCCATCCTTCAGCACACAAACGCTAGTCCGCCATGGATTCCGAGGAAGTGCTGGAAGAAGAATTCTCAAGGGATCTCGAAGATTCCGGGGGAGGAGGAAGCTGCTGGACCGCCTCCGCAAGTTATCCTCGCCAACTCCTCAAACGCCGCCGCAAGTCTCTGCTCCTCCGCTGTGTCTTCACGGCGCATCAAGGAGCCCCGAAAGTAAAGAAGTGAAGGAAAGCCAAAACCCTAGAGAGTCTGGAATGACCACCAGCGCCCAACGCCTATAAACCCTCGAGGGAGGCGGCGCGTCGTTCCGACCTCCGAGAAAAAGGGGGCCCCTTCATTTCAAATCCATTAGGATCACAATTATTACGGGCCCAGGTGACCACGCCACGTGGCTTCATAACATCGCCAGATCTCCACCCACCTGAGCCACGCCGGTCCAAAACCCTCAAATACTACTCGTCCGAGCCTCCTTTGGCTCGGGAGTAGGAGGGGGACAAGTGGAGAGGGGGATTTCTGTAGCCCATTCAAAGAGCAGCCCGACTAGGCCCGACAGGACCCATCGAGGCCAAGCTCGCCTAAGTGACAACCCACAGGGCCCACTCAGGGAAGAAAGCCCATTAAAAAATCGCTCGAGGACACAACCTTCCTAGGCGGCCTCTAGGCTCGGAGGGCCCGAGTGTCGGTCAGGTCACAGGAAAGGTCCGGCCCAAGCCATATCTCCGCCCGGGAGAAGAAGGCGTACGCCGACCCATCCGACCCATCCTCCTCTGAGCTAAGCCTATCGCCCGATAGGGCTGGCCTCTCTGAGCTCAGAACGGTCGACGATTGCTTATCCTTTGCAGCCGTTAAGAGTCCACAGTAGGTAGGAATTCAGGAAGGCAAGGGACTTCTTCTTCCCCAAGGTGATAACGCTCCCACGATAAAGCAATAAAAGCTCACGATGAGGACGTAACCCCCACCTGAAACCCCTCGGCTTATAGGACTCCAGGAGACGGCGTACTATTTAAACCAGGGAGACCCTCCGACGAAGGTAAGGGCAATCATATGCTCAAAGCTCCTGAGAAAGAACCACTTCACCCTCTGGTGGAGAGGGATCTCGCGCATACGCTCTCTTCTCCCTTTACTGCTCCCGCCATAGCTCCACTGACTTAAGCATCGTAGGGTTTTTCCCAGGGACTCTCCCTGGGCCCCCTGATCCATTTCTCTATCTTGTAGTTCACTACCCGGTGATCCTCCATCCGCTCAGGACCAGCGTGAGATCACGCCTCTTCAATTGTCATGCCATACATCATTTCCAATTGCTGTAACTTGTGAGCATTTACATATCATTTTGTCATCTTGCATACTACATGACCATATTGTCCACATGTGCATTTCCAATTTCAACAATTGGTTTCCAACATAGGTTCTTGCCATTCTGGATTCCCCGTCCTGCTCCCCATTTCTGATTATGTCAAAGGGGGAGAGAGCATTATAGCATAAATATTTTGCCATCATCAAAATGGGGGAGATTATTGTGAATGTGATTTTGATGATTACAAAATACCTTTGTTTCTTGGCCTTGTGTGGATGCCCTTGTTGCTTGGCCTTGTGTGAAAATGGTTGTGGAAATGATGTTGTGGAAATGCTTTTATTGGGATATCATGTCGATGCATTTGTGACTCTATAAGGCTCATATGTGCTTTGATGCTAGCACATTGCATTATAGAAAATATGCTTGGATAAATGTCATATTGAGCCTCATATCATGCATGGTAATGCTAAATGATTGATTGAGATGTAAATACTAGTGCTAGCCCCCAAGGTAATGATGTGTGGATTGATGAGAGTTTGGATGATGATGAAATTGAATGTGACTCAATATTATTTTATGTGGCTTGGCTCCTTACTCTTTGAATTCCAAATCTATACTATCATGCAATGATGAATGATATTTGGAATTTCATGACTATGTGTATGAATGACTCAACCAATCAACAAGAAATGTGAACTCAGATAAAACAATGAGGTAAGTGTTGCTTTGAACTGAATTTGGAACTCATATGAGGATCTTAAGATGAAAATGTTATCAAAACATTTATGTGTCTCATGCAAGTGCTTTCATGTTCATACTTCATGTCATTTGGGTCTCGGCCTCAAAACGAGCTTCATATGTTAATGCATGACCCATATATTTTGATCTTGATCTAACATCTTGCTTTATCATGTTTTTCAGGATGAAAAATCATGGTGGATCTTCATGGGATTATATATGGTAATATTTAATCAATTGTTTCCCATTGATTTGATGGTGTTTTTAGTAGTTCTTCAAGCCCAAGCAAGAATAGGTCGACCCATGAGGTCGACCCTCTCAGGTTCTGTTCAAAACAGAACCATTTTTGTGAAAGCTGCCTGAAAGGGTCGACCCCTGGGGTCGACCCCTGCCTGAAAGGGTCGACCCGTGGGGTCGACCCATGGAAGGGTCGACCGCTGGGGTCGACCCCTATAACCCAGAACCAAAGTGTTGGTTCTGTTTGGGTTCTGAAAACCCGAGGGTTGACCCCTGGGGTCGGCCCCTGTAAAACAGAACACAAAATCAGTTCTGTTTGGCTTCTGTGTGCCCGAGGGTCGACCCCAAGGGTCGACCCCTTCAGTTCCGACCTCCAGCCGCCATTTTTGACCACCGTTTTCTTGCTCCAAAAGTCTTCCAATCCGAGTCCAACTTCCACAAATCACTCCATAACTTGTGGATCTTGTCCAAGGGCTGTCTCTTGACCATCCCAAACACTTATATACTTCTCTTTGGGTCACAAACCCTAAGGAGAGAGGTGAGATCCGATTTTTGGGTGTGGTTGCTAACCCTTGTGTGTGTAGGTTCGGAGTTGTAGCTCCCAAGCCCTCTTCCACCTTGCTCTGAAGCTGAAATCGAAAGGAAGAAGCTTGAATCAAAGTCCAAGATCATATACAACTGAAAGCTGCATCTGAAATCAAGATCCAACCTCCGTTCGTGCTGTAAAACTTCATACTTGCTTCAAGTTCGTTCTTCATCCTGCAGAAGCATTTCATGAGGGAGTTATCTTGATCTTTCACTTCTGTATCTTTTGTTTGAGATTGTTCAAGGTTGTGAATGGATTATCTAAGAGATGCAACATATATATGAATGCTCTTTTGTTCATCTAGTTATTGCTTTCTTATTAGTGCTATGTTTTTCATCCTAAGCAACAAGATGAACTAATGCTTTCCTTTCTCTTGCAGAAGAAGAAGGAAGAGTGTGGCCACAAGATTGAGAGGAGAAGGGTTTATGAAGCTAATCCTTTTGTGATGTATGAAGGTTTGATTGGAGCTAGGATTTGAAGGAAAAAAGGATCGACTTGAGGAGAGGAAGAAGATGATGTCAAGATTATAATCATCCGTCAACAAGCCAAGGAGAATCAGATTTTGCTGAAGAAGGGGAAGCCTTATACTTGATGCATCTGTCTAGTTTTCATCTCTATAATTTGTTTGGAGGGTCATAGCATATATGTGTTTTTGGTTCATAAACACTTGAGATAATGGTTTGTGTGGGTGTTCGGAGAAAGGGGTCTTCGAGTGTGTGTGTTGTCGTATGTGCATCGTTTTGTGCGGAGTATATCCGCGTGTGTGGTTGGGCATAACTTGGGGAGTGTTCCCCGTGTGTGGTTGGGAGTTTACTCCCGTGTGGTTGTATAGGCATTGTCCTACGTGTGTGTGGACGAAGTTGTGACTCCGTGTAAGGAATTTGTTCGGGGTGTGTTCCCCAGTAGTGTGTGTGTGTGTGTGTGTGTGTGCTGTGGCAGCAGGTTGAGGCAAGGCCTCGTGTGTGTGGTTTACTGCGAAAGCAGCGTGTGTGTGTTGGGGTTTGTCCCCGTGTTGCTACATTTTGTAGTGTGTAGTGAAGCCTCACCGGTTTGGTGAGGGGTGGACGTAGGGAGCCCGTCGTGGTCCCGAACCACCTTAAAAATTCCCGTGTCTTGTGGTTTGATTATTGTAATTGTGTGTTCTCTATCCTATCTGTTTGTGCAATCGTGTGAGCTCGGTGAGATTGGGTGAATCTAGTGTAAACCTGTTTAGATTAAATTACTCAATCTTGTATATTCCGCTGGGTGCTAGTTGTGTTTTTAGTTGGACATAGTTTTTAGTAAAATGATCTATTCACCCCCCCCTCTAGATCCGTGTTCTTGCACTACGGGACCCAACACATGACCTGCCATCCGGCATAGTGGGTGTGTGTCGCGGGAGGTGGCAGGGGTGGAAGTGTGCCGCGGAGGAAGTGGCCCGGCATGGTGGTGTGCCGTGGAAGAGGGTGGCCCGGCGCAGTGGGTGTGTGCCGCGGAGGAAGTGTGCCGTGGAGGAGGGTGGCCCGGCACGGAGAAGACATGTGCCACCCGGCACAGTGGCTGCGTGCCGTGGGAAGTGGCGCGGGAGTGTGCCGGGGAAGGGCTTCGCGCGGTAGTGTGCCGTGGGGGGGGGGGCTCTGCATGGGAGTGTGCCGTGGGGGGGGGGGGCTCTGCATGGGAGTGTGCCGTGGGGGGCTCTTGCGGGTGTGCCGTGGAGTTGGCGCGGTGGTGCACCGGCCAAGGGGTGACAGTGTGCCGGCTGAGATCATGATTAGTGCACCGGCTAGAGGGCATACAGGTGCACTGGGTGGAGAGGTGGCAACAGTGTGCCAGTTGAGGTGGGTGCCTGATGGGTGAGCATGCCGGGCAGGGGAGTATGGCACCGTCCGACTGTTGTCCACATCACGACAGTGGGAGTGCGACCATCCCAATTTCCTGTCCTTTCTGTCAAAACACCATCCGGTATCCTGTCATAATGTTTTGTCCAATTGTCACAAAATTATCCTCTTACTGTTGCAGAGTTAAGCAGAGTACATCAGGTCTTCCCTCTTTATAAAATAGGAAAACAGGGTTGTTGACACCAAAGCTCTTCCTCACCGCAAGCATCAACGTAACTTTCGGAATCACAGGCATCTCAAGCGAACTGGTTCTATAACAATACTCCCAAGGTGATCCTTCGTAGTCAAGTCTTGAATTGTTCATTTGTCTGTCAAACTTGGCAACAATAATTTTATACACATTTGTAGGGCGATAAGAGGAAGATGAACCACTATCCACTAATGCTTTGGTTCTGGTTTGTCTAAGACACTGACCATCAATGCACCAGCCCTCTACTTCAACAATATAGGTGGGGTATTTTCCATCCATGGCAATGAAAGGGGTAGATTGTTGGCTAGAGACTCCTTGGTCCCCGAACAATATTTTCCCAGTATCATCTTCTTCAAAGCACAATGAAAAAGACTTCTATACCAGTCCTTCCCTTGCAAGAATAGTTGGGATTGGAATATCACCAGGTCCTAACCCAAGAACGCCATCAGGTGCAATTCCATCCAAATACCCACCGGTTTGCTTGTTACCACACCCTATAACAACAGAAGCTTGTATCAACATGTGGGGATTGCTTGAAGCCAAGTATAGTATATCCTCCACCAACAATCCTGAACTCGATGTGTTTTCTATGTAGTGGCTAATGTTGTAGGGACATGGTTGTCTTGGGCTTCTGCAGCTAGGTTCAGATGCACAAAGCTCATGATTGCAAGATAGGTGTTTGCTTGTACATGGACTATACATACTTAAATCTTTACCCAAACTATTTTGTCGACCGGACAAAGTTGCACATTGTATGCAGTCACATGGAACCCAAAAATAGTCACTCCCAACATCCAATGCAACAAGAAAAGAGACATTTGGAGTCACAATATCAACCGATGTGTAATGTAGCCGCCCGAAGTCATTCCCGAGCCCCTCGACCTTGCTCCCCTCGGGCGGGAACACCGCCTGGTACCTCACCCCGCCCAGCACGCGCTTCTGACGTCAGAGGTCGCTCCCCACCAGCGCCCGGTTGTAGCTCTCACTCCCCCGGGTGGGCCATCCGGTGCGGCTTTTGGGGTGTTACCTGGTACGGTAGGTGTGCCAGGTGTGAGAACGGGGGAGAGAAAGAGAGAGGGACTCTTCTTTTATTTTATCTCTTTCTTTTATTTCTTTCTCCCTTCCTTCTTCTTTTCTTTTTGATAATACTTATCATCATTATTATTACCACTATTAGGTGTTATTTCATTCTTGATATCTTTGGCTTTCTTCACCAGTGTCAAAACGGCCAACCTCGACCTCTCCGCCTCGACCGCGAAAATTTGGGTGTCCACAAATGCCCCCCACCCGCAGGTGGCGCGAGAGCGGGATGAGAGAGCGGGGCCTGCGGGTGCAGCCTGTCTGAAGCCCGTCTGACTATTTTTGTATCCATTGTTTTTTTCTCTTCTTCTTTCTCTTCTATTTTTTTTCCTTTCTTATTTTTTCTCTCTTATTTCTTCTTCTTCTTCTTTTTTCCTTCTTCCTTTTTTTTATTTTTTTTCCTTTTCTTCTTCTCTTCTTTCTTTCTTTCTTTCTTTTTAACAACCCTGGATAGCTGACGGCATGGATGCCGATGGTGAAAAGCTGTTGGCTCGATTGCCCAGAATTGAAAACTATCAGCTCGGGTGACGATGGCTGAGAAGCTGTCGGCTCAATAGTCGATAATTGAATAGTTGTCGGCTCAGGAGCCGAAAATTGAAAAGCTGTCGGCTCAGGGGCCGATAAAGGGGGGGGGGGTAGCTGTCGGCTTAGAAGCCGATATATTTAAAAGCTATCGGCTCAGAGGCCGATAATTATGAAGCTATCGGCTCAGGGGCCGATAATTGAAAGGTTGTCGGCTATGAGGCCAATAATTTAAAGCTGTTGGCTCGGGAGCCAATACGTGAATAGCTGTCGACTTAGACGCCGATAATTGGATAGCTGTCGGCTCAGAAACTGATAATTGAATAGCCGTCGGCTCAGGAGCCGATAATTCAAAAGCTGTCGGCTTAGAAACCGATAATTGGGTAGCTGTCGACTCAAAGGCCGATAATTGAAAAGCTGTATTTTATCATGACCATTCTTTTCATTCGTTTCTTTTCTTTTCTTTCATTTCGTTCATTTATTATTATTTTGTTATACAGTCTCTATCTGTTTTATTCTCTCTTTCTTTTTCTTCTGTCCCTCTCTTCCCTTTTTTATTATTTTTTTACTATTGTCTTGTTTTATTTTTTTGTTTTATTGTTTTTTTTTGTTGTTGCTGTTTGTTTATTTTTTTTGTTTGTTTTTTTTAGTTTATTCACCCCCCTTTTTTATTCACCTCTTATTATTCATTCTTCTTTTATTCATTGATCCGTTTTATTTATTTCGTTCGTTCTTGTCCTACTCAAGCACACAGGCATGTAGGCATTCATCATGGCAGGCATAATGTAAGTACATATGAGATAATTCCCCTCTATCGGGGATAGGATAGGGACAAAGTCCATAATTCATGGATCAGGTGCGGTTCACGGAGCATAGCTAGAGGGGGGTGTGCACACGCAACAGGGACACCGCATAGCCTATGTTCATAGTCAAAACTACAATTCACCCGAGACAATTCTCTGTGGCGTGGGGGTGTAGGCGTGTAAGAAATAAACCCTAACTATAGGGATATGCAGGCTTTCTAAGTAATACTCGAGGACTACTCTATCGCCCGCACCTTCATTTCTGGCTTTCGACTTTCGGTAGCTTCGCACAGTCCCCTTATTTATTCTATTTTTGGCTGTAGACTTCACCGTTCGACGCGAGTTTCCTCATTTGTTTCAGTGGGGATTCCCGGCTACTCGGATTCATCTTTATTAAACACTGCTTCACCATTTCGCGCGAGTCTCCTCATTTGTTTCAGTGAGGATTCCCGGCTACTCGGATCCATATTATCAAGCTTTGCTTCACCATTTCGCGCGAGTCTCCTCATTTGTTTCAGTGGGGATTCCCGGCTACTTGGATCCACATTCCACTCATTCATTTATTTTTTTAACGGGGGCAGGCAGCTTTTTCCTCACGATTACCTTCTGTGTGAGTGCAGGCATTAGAGCGTCCATAGAGTGTTAGGAGGAAAACCTGAAATCCCTATGGTCAAAGCATATTGATTCACATTATGCGCGGAGTGTAAGAGTTTGTCTCGGGTGAATTTGTAAGTTTTGCTAACGGCACAGCTATGACTCTTCCCCTTGACGTGTGCATTCACCAGAATTGGTTTCTTCCCCTCTCAAGATGCGACATGTCACATATCTATCCGAAGTTAAGGCAATGCTATTTATTCAAGGAGTCACGGTCCTAAAGCGTTCACAGACAAGCACGTTCAATCATCATTCAGGCAAGCATGCAAGAGCAAGCATTCAAAATTCAAGAGCATGCAAGAAGGTTCCTTTTTTATTATTATTTGGTCTGTTTGTTTGTTTATTTGTTATTTTATTTATTTATTTTCTTTGTGTATTCTTCTCTTTTTATCTGGTCTCATTTTATTGGTTTGTTTATTTTTTCTTTTTATTTGTTTATTGTGTGTTTTTTATTTGTTGGTTTTATTTTTTTTATCTTTTTTGTTGGTTTATTATTTTCTTATTTTTTATTATGTTTTTTTTATTTGTTTGTTTGTTTGTTGTTTTTGTTTTGTTGTCTGTTTTTATTTTTTTGTGGTGGATCCCGGTAGGACGAAGAATCGACGTTAACCGGGAACAAGTTTTTTGTTTAGATAGCAGTTCTGGTCAAAGTATGGTGTTCGTTGGGTCAGACGGAAGGTCATGACGCCAACTTTATGGAGGATGTTGTTTTTTTTTGTTTTTTTTTCTCTGGCCGGGGAAGGATCCAGACCAAAGTGAAAGGTTTTTTTTTAGGTGGCCAAAGGTCGAAGGCGGTATTGTTTATTAATTCGACATCTGTCGGCTCGAATACCGATGGTTGAGAAGTTGTCTGCTCATCAGCCGATAATTAGGAAGCTGTCGGCTCAGGAGCCGATGGTTGAATAGCTGTCGGCTCAGGGGCCGATGGTTGAATAGCTGTTGACATGGGAGCCAATAATTGGGTAGCTGTTGGCATGGGGGCCAATAATTGTATAGCTGTCGGCTCAGAAACCGATAATTGAATAGCTGTCGTTGAGAGGCCAATGATTAAAAAGTTGTCGGCATGAGAGCTAATAATTGGATAGCTGTTGACATGGGAGCCAATAATTAGAAAGCTAACGGCTTAAGAGCCAATGGTTGAAAAGTTGTTGGCTCAAGAGCCAATAAACGGATAGCTGTCGGCTCAGAAACTGACAATTAAATAGCTGTCGGCTTAGGGGCCGATAATTGAAGAGTTGTCGGCTCAAATGCCGATGATTAGGAAGCTGTCGGCTTAAATGCCAATAATTACAAAACCTGAACATTCTTGAATACCTTCAAACAGTTGTCGGTCTGATCACCGATGGTTGGGATGTTGGTTGAGGAGCTGTCGACCCCAAAGGTTGATAATCCAAGAGCTTCAGAATTGTTGCATATTCCGCTGTCTCTTTTCCACGTGAAATGACCTACGAGGGGTCACCCATCATCTTTGACGAGCCACGATCAGCTTTGTCTCTATCTGCTTCAGCATTTGCCCCCAGAATAGGGTATCACCTGTATTCTGGTTCTTTTTTGGCTTTCACTGTAGTCCAGGGAGCTTGAGACGTCCCTCAGAGTGCATTGCTCTTCAATTGGCATGGTGAAGCCGTGCTGACCGTCCTTTTGAGGTTGGGCATTTGGTGAGGACGCGACGGGTCCACTCTGTGCTCGCCTATATGTAGTTCGCCCTTCCGAATCAGGCTTTCAATGATATCTTTGGACACATAACAATCCTCAATCGGGTGCCCCCTGTATTGGTGATAAGGGCAAAATTGAGGGTAGTCTTTCCATCTGGCATCGCTCGACCTCTTGGGCTCCGGGAGGACAACCTCGCCACATGCACGGGCCCATTCGAACAACATTTGAGTTTCTCCTTAGGGAAGAAATAAGGTTTCTTCATCTTGTCCCTCAGCCAGGGCGCTTGTTCAGCAGGCTGAATGGGAGGAACCCCGACTGCCCCTTTTATTTGCTTCTGTTGTGGTTCGAAAGCCCCAGAATTTGAGATGCATATTCCCTTTTGCGCCAGATGCTTGTCGGCTGGTCTGTTCTCCCCGCCCGGGGTAGTAGTAGCCGAGCAATACTTTGCCAGGAAAACCTCAGCATCAGCTGCCAACTCACTTAGTTGTTCAAAGGTTCTAACTTTGATGCCCATAACCCTTTGTAGGATTTCATCTTTCAGATTTCTCTCACATCTCCGAATGATGTCTTCGTAATTTGGAGGGCTCCTGCATCTTTCATGGGGGTCTCCCACTCTTCTTATATAACCTGGGGCGGACCCATCATCTTTTTGCTCGGTCTCATATAATTTTGCCTCGGTAAATTCTCCCTCAGCCGGCTTCGTTTCGGCTGTTCGCCTCTCACTTGGCTTATTCATTGCCACCGGAACTGTCGGATCTAGGTGTGGGTTGGGTGGGTTTAATCCCATCTCTCCCATTTTTCTCTTCATTATTTCGAGCTCCTAATGTAACTCCATTATAAGAGTGGGCTCAAGTTGGCAGGAGCTAGAGATGCTGCCCCCCGCCTCGAATTCAGGTAAGACCATCATTCCTCTGGATCCGTGATCAGACACGTTCAATCTTTGAGAGCTTGATATTCTTGCCCCCACGCCCTTGCGTGAGGGAGTATGATGGCATACTTCTTCATGAGGCAGCAAAGAGTGCCCCCACTCCTCTCGGGGCTGGTCGGCATAGCGGGAGGTGGAAGCTTCGGGTTGAGTCACCTGGGTCGGCACGAAGCATATCTCTTCATCTTCTACTTCTTCAATCGCTCGGCTCGTGCCGGTCGATAATGTATTGCAAGAGAGGGCAATGCCTCCCTCTCTATCTTTTGACTATTTCTTCTTCTTCCCCTCGGTGGCTGGCATATGCCCCCACACCGGGTCGCCTTGCAGCTGTTGGTGTATGGACACCATGTTGATAGCCCTTTTAAAGTCGGGAAGCTCGTGAGGGCATGGAGGATCCACTCTGGATTCGCCCATCTGGAGCTCTCCTCTCTTGATCATACCTTCGACAATGTCTTTAAACACATAACAGTCTTCAATGGAGTGCCCAAGCATTTGATGATATGGGCAAAAATGGGGGTCGTCTTTTCTTCTAAGATCACCTGGCCTTTTCGGCTCTATCAGGGTGACCTTATTGTATCTGGTGGCCCATTCCAACAAGAGTCAGGTCTTCTCCTTAGGAAAGAAGTAAGGCTTCATCATTTTGGCCCGCAAGGGAGGCCCTTCTTGTTGTTCGGCAGGTTTAGCTGGAGGGGAGCCGACGATGACCCCTTCATCTTTATTTCTTTGCCGCTCGAACACTCTGAAGTCAACTGTATGAACTTCTTCAGGCGCGGGCCGTTTACCGACTGATTCAACCTTCTGGCTCAAAGTCGCATGGACAGAGGAGAGAAAAGCCTCAATTTCTGCCACCACACTGTTTAGTCGGTCAAAGGACCCGATTTCAACTCCAATCATCTTTTCAAGGATCTCCCGCTTCAAATTTTGTTTGTAGATTTGCACTGCGTCTTCTTGGTGTGGTGGCCGCTTGCATCTCATGCTGAGATTCCGCCATCTTTTAATGTATTCCAAAGCAGTTTCGTCACTCTTCTGCTTGGAAGTATACAATTCGGCCATGGTTATTTCTCTTTCGGCAACGTGAAATCATTCTCGAAACTTCTTTTGCATATCTGGCCAGTCGTCAATGGACCCAGCTGGCAAATTCGAATACCACTCAAAAGCGAGTCCTGTGAGGGAAGACCCAAAGAAATTAAGAAGGTAAGATCCGTCTGCTGCCAAGTCACCCATTACATTGATGTAGTAGGCTATGTGTTCTTTCGGCAAACCCTGTCCGTCAAACTTGTCAAACTTTGGCGGCTTGCTGACGCTGGGAGGTAGCCTTTTGGCAGCGTGGTGGATAGGGTAAGGTACCTTGTACACATCAAAAGTGGCATAATCTTTGTTTCCCCTGTAGGCCAGCTTATCTTCAATCATCCGATCTATCATCAATTTACTTGCCATCACCTGGTCGACCGGGCCTGGGTGGAGGTGGGCTTGCTGCACCTGCGGTGTCGCCATCGTTGCCCGCGGTGTAACGGCAATCCCATGATATGAGAGCACAGGGGGTTGCACCGTAGTGGTAGTGTGTTGTTGCTGGGAGGGAGTGCCCCCTGTGTAGTTTGGCGCCGGTTGAGCCGCAGTCACCTATGGCCAAGCCTTGAGGATTTGGCCATTGTTTCCCTGTGTCTCGGAGGGGACTTCGGGGTGCTTGGCGGTAGACGCTTGTGAATTCTTTTCATTTAGCTGCTTCTTTAGTAGTTCAATCTCCTACCGATATTCTTGTAGCAGCCTCAGCGTTGCAGGGTCATGCATGGAGGGGTTGAGGGGGACGCCTCTTTCTTTAGCTGGAATTTCTTCGGACGGCGTGGATGCTCTCCCACTGCCACCTTCAGCCGTGATCACGTTTACAGCCATCATGACCAGGCCTGCATCTATTTCTTCAGCACGAACTGGTGCCACGTCATCATGATTCCCGGGCAAGGACCCGCAGTGGCCGGCCACCACAGCCCTATTGCAGGTGAGTATTGTGGCCCGTCACCCCCGACCTTTACTCGTAGCATCTGCATCTTCTAGGGGTTGCTGCATCCCCAAAGTGGTACTGTCGAGGTTATGGTAGTGCCCCCGGACAGCCCGAAGAATATAACTCCGCCCTTTCGCAAGGCGGATGAGAGCTCGTGGCACGTTAACTGGTGCCAAAATTTTGCAGGTGAAGCAGCCTCGCCTGGTCATCCCACCATGTTCTTCGTTATGTGGGTGAGTCTCGACCCGATGGATGCGGGGCTGGAGAGTTAGCCTCCGGGTAGCTTGGGTCAAAACCCGGGTCCTCACTTCTATTTCTCTTTCTCTTCCTGGAGCCCGAGCCCGTGGCTGCTTGGGCACCAAGCTTTGCTTAAAACCGGTTGGCTTAGGGGCCCACCTCCCCTTTGATTTGGACCCGCAGTGGTCCGGCTTCTCTTGGGCCAGTAATTGGAAGGAATTCCATACTGGAACGGTTGGTACGATGCGGTTTGGAATTACTTCAGACCTCCGTCCATCAAGGTGGACTCAGATGCTCCCGACGGTCATGGATTTCCCGGAGCTGGAGATTCGGTGCCCCGAGGTAGCGCCAGCATTGTTCCTTCGGAGCCTCCTCAGGTGAGACGTCGATCCCTGGCGAGGTGGGCCGGCAGTCTGGTGCACGTGATGCACGTTGCAGCTTATAGTCCCAGTCGAGACGGTGTTGTTGTTTCTGGTCGAGGCTCGATTGGCAGCATCTTCAGTGACTCCCTGGGTAGGAGTTGATGAGAACATCACCTCCTATTTCATCAGGCATGGTCTAGTCATTTAATTTTGAGTCCTATGTAATTTTTATTTGAGTCATTGATGTAATTTTCATTTTATTTGAGTCATTTCCCTAGGTCTAGCATTTATTTTCCTATGTTTGAGTGTCATTAGATTGTGTAATGTGCTAATTGGGCTCATTTCTTTGGGCTTGGCCCAATGAGCTCTCCTACCCCTTCGGTTATTTGTCAATGAGGCTTTTGTCAGGGTCTTTTGTAGAAATGTGGGTTTCCTATATATAGGACCTCATTTCCTCCATTTGAACTTAATCAATCAATGAATCAATCAATGAAAAATGCCATTTGAGAGTCCAAAGCTTAGTTTAGTGGAGTGATTCCAACATTTCTTGGGTGAGATGCCCTAGGGGAGAGATTCCCCACCCTTCCCTCTCTTAATCTCTCTTTTTCACTCCACTTTCTCTCTCCTCAACACCCAATTCCGAATTTGCTTCTCTCTCCTCCCTTCCCCAACCACCTCCACTAGCTACCCACCTCATTTAAGACCCTCCACTTCCCCAAGCCACCATTACTCCACCCCCTAGTCCCAAGGGAGCTTCCACCAATCCTAGCTCCACCTCCCAACCCCCAACTACCCCACCCACTTCCCCAAGCACCCTTCCCACTACCCCAAGCACCCATTCCCTTCCCCAACACAACTCTTCCCATTCCCAAAGCCCCACTAACCACATTAGTCCATTTTCAAATTTTGGAGAAAGATCTCTCCTTCTCTCTTCCCCACCCATCCCAAATTCGTAGCTCCCCTCTCACCCACTGCAAACACCACCTTCTAGACCCCATTCTCCCTCATACACACCTTGGAACACCCCCTCCAAGACCCCCTTACAACCAGGGGTCACTCCTACACTCATCCACCCCCATTTCCCCTCCCACATACCCCATTCCCCCCCGTCATCTTCAACCTACAGTTTCAGTTGCAGATCAGAAGAAGAGTACCGACTTGCAGAGGTGACCACGGCTTCCTCCGGGCGATTCTGAAGGCCCAAGATACATCCGTGGAAGCGTCTGCCTGTCCTCTTCGACACCAAAGTGGTTTCGTCTTCATCGGAGCTCGGGGCTGTCCAGGAACTCCGTTCTCCCACGACTGCGCGGAACCCTCCCTGCCAAGCATCAGAACCTGAGAGATCACTCTGCCACGACGAACCCTAGCGGATTCAGGCTGAAGCCCCTTCATCAAAGTTCTTCCTCTGCTAGTCTTCTTCCAAGATCAAGAAACAGAACCTCATTCGGCTGCCGGAGGAAGGAGTTACGAATTTTCTCCCCCGAGCTCTCCAGTTCTGTCTCCTGCTGTCTACTCCGACCAGTGCCAACTCTTCAGGGTACACCGACCGCCCTCGACCTCTGATTGCAGCCCCGTTACCTTCGGCTGAAAGCTACTTTGACCACGAAGACGTCACCACTGGTTTCGTGCTGATCGGAGTTCGGGAGAGTGCGTGGCGTCCTCTGCAACCTGCTGCCAGAAGTCTGCAACTGTGGATCAGAAAACCTCATGTCCTGTTCCAACCTCTGCTCCGGTCAGCCACGGTCTCAGAAGAAATTCACAAAAATCTGAAGCGTTCCTGTACCTGTTACGAAGCTTTTGCCGCCAGTCTCGCTATCGGCAAAATTCGTGAGAAGGATCTACGGTCATTACACCGCCCCACTGTCCCTGTTCGCAGATAACCGGCAGATTCGGCATCCACACTCAACCGACATTCTTTACCTTATTTTCCCCACCCCGCTTGGCCGGCTGAAGGCCCCACCCTGCGTGGTGGTAGTTTTGATTGTAACACCTTAATCCCCACCCCAAGAACCCCCCCCCCCTTGCATGGGGTGTAGTGCATGTAATTTACAATTTCAGGTTGAAGCTTCTCCGGCGCGGCGTGCGGGTAAGCCCACGCTTCCTCGCTCGCCCTCGTCTCCGACCGGGATCGGTGTCTTCACACCGACTAGGTGAGCCACTGCACACTCCTCTTTGCTGAAATTTCCTTGCTTGAGTAGTATTGTATCTTAGTGCCGTCGGTGGTAAGTGGAGTGCCCGAACTCAAATTTGCTTGTGAATGAATGATTACCGCGGGTGAGTTGTGAGTGAACCGTTAATACCCACGCCCTCGGCGTGCTGGCCGTCTATGAGAGTGGACATCCTAGGACCCTTGAGAGGTCCAATCCTAAGCTAGCCAACCCTCGGAGCAGCAAGGGCCCGTCCCGGACCCTCACCACTATCACCGGTTTGCCTACGGGCACAAGAGTGCGCTTAGCGGGTGAGTCCGCCCGAGTAAAGTCACCGGTTCGTGCGTTGGTTGCTTGCTAGGTCCAAGGGTCATTTGATCATGTGAAGAACCCCCTAGGTCGTGTCACATCAAGTGGTATCAGAGCAAGTCATTGACTTGTCTCTATCAAGTCAAGTCCATGGGCACGCTTGCATTAGAGTTCTCATCGGATCGTTCCATGCATTATCCACCTCCCATTGTCATTGAGTCTACAGACCAAAAAGCCCCAATTCCCATCATATCCCAAGCATACCTACCTAATGGGAGCCCCACAGAAATTGACTTCATCTACATGGTAGAAGATAATTGGGTATCCCCCGACATTGTAGCCACCCTCTCTACGACCGGACAAATTGTGCACAATGGAGACCTAGTCTTCATTGAATTCCATAAAAGGTTTGGAGAGACCAAATACTTTGATGGAGCTTGGTGTCAAATTGGAACTTTGGAAGGCCCTTGCATAATCCTAGGGAAACAATGGCTTGATGAACGGAATACCACCTTCCACCCATTGCGTTGGTCTTGCCTACTTCATCCCCCACATCTCCCGGGAGCCTATGGTTTCAACAACCTTTTGTTCCCTCACCCACCGGGGCCCCATACCCGGCCACCATGCCCTCTCAACCCACTTCGAAGAATGAACAAGGTCATGAGTGAACATGAGGAAAACCCGGCCCACAAGACCAAATCCCCGAGATTGGACACCAATCCAAATCCCTTCCCCACATTCAAGGAAATTCATACTCCTATCAATAAGGAAGAAGGACATCAACTCATCCCCGTCCAAACAAACACATACCTCCCCAAACCACTCAATCTCATGCAAAAGGTGGTGACCCTAGGAGAACTCATCATCAAATGGCTCAAGCAAAATCCCATCCCTCATACCTTGTACTTTCAAAACCCAACCATGGAGCATCCTTTCCAATTAGCACCCATTAACTCCTATCACACCACATTCCAATCCTACTATGAGGTAAATAGTTGGGATGATCTCATCAAGGGTTTAGAATGGCAACTAAAGTTGACTTGCTTATTGACCATAGGAGAGGCCCACCCAAGAAGACTTAGTCTCATCCACCCATGTGTTGGTTCTATCACCTCAGTCTACACCATTGGTTGCTACACTAGTGACCTCCTTCTCATTCTCCCCATGGATGAAGAACCCATCATGGTCCACTCCACTACCATTAAGATCCCAAGTACCTTGACCGACTGGCCCACTAAAGATCTTGGTCCAGTTACCTTGGGGAAGGATGACCCACCATGCGTGGACCATGTGGACATAGAGTTCCTTCCTCTAGGAAGCCCAGTCCATGACCCCTTTGATCCCTTCCAATGGGAGTCTAGGTACCCATGTAATACACCCACCTTACCCACAACTCCCCTTTCCCTACCCCAACCAACCATGTTGGACCAAGAACACCTCTTCCAAGACTTGGGCCACACAAAGGGAACCATCACCATAGACAACATATGCCTAGGAAGCAAAGAAGACCCCCTCTCCATAATGCCCACCTTCCTAGATCCTTTTGACCCTTTCACATGGAAGTTCAAAGGCCATCCCACACCCATACACATGGAAGTCATCTTTGGGAAAGGAATGCATAAGTCTTGGCATAACACATCACTTGGCATGATTCATAAGACGGGTCCATTCATTCACAACACCCACATGTCAAGTAGGAAGCATGAATGGACCATTTTTGGATGTAATGGTCCACCTCCATTCATCATGAGTCTTAAGCATGAGAGTTCCATATTCGGATGTAATGGGCCACCGTCATTCATCATAAGTCTTAAACATGATAGGAGCATTCACGGATGTCCGGGTCCCCCGGCACTCATCACACCCATACATGAAAGGGACACATATGGATGCCCCGGCCCTCCCTCACTTCACATTAGTCATACACATGTCAAAGGCATCTACGGATGTCCGGGTCCCCCGATATTTATCACCACTTTGCATGATAGGGCCACCTACGGGTGCCCCGGCCCACCTAGGTTGACCGAAGTCTACACTGCATCATTACATGATAGGTCTACTTTTGGTTGCCCCGGTCCCCCTTTGCATACCACACACTTCCCACCCACACCGCACCGTAGCTCAAGGCATACTCATTCAAGCAAGCATCTAGCAATGGGCGGTGAGGGTCGTAATAAGCGGGCAAAAACTCACGAGTGGCACTTCGAATTCCAAGAAGGCAACCTCACGATGGTGGTTTTGGAATGGCTCTACCTTAGGGCCACCTCCAAATCGAGGGCACGAGGACTTGGACCTTCCATGTTCCAAGTGGCTTTGGCAACCTGGCTTATGGGTTGGATTTACTCATGGGATTTTGGGATATACCTCACTTTTCATGTAACGGATCTAGCACCCTCTAAGGGCACCGCGGTAGATCCTAGTGAGCACCTTGAGCCTACCCCCATCTTTGTGAGCGACACCCTCAGAGAGCTTCCACATAACAACTTGAGAGCCCGACGTGTGCACACGGAGGCAATACTGGGCAAGCAAGGTACTATCATCGGCAAGAGGGTGTGTCCAAGCCACCTTGAGGAGTTGAAGCGTCGTCCCCTGGTTGCGAACGTGAGGTTGAGTTTGGAGGTTGAAGCTTGCTCGGAGTTGCGTCGGAGGACCTCTTCTCCCCCCGGTGGACTCATACTCGACGGAGTCGAGTTCTTTGCACCCCAGGAGTATGATGAGAACATCACCTCCTATTTCATCAGGCATGGTCTAGTCATTTAATTTTGAGTCCTATGTAATTTTTATTTGAGTCATTGATGTAATTTTCATTTTATTTGAGTCATTTCCCTAGGTCTAGCATTTATTTTCCTATGTTTGAGTGTCATTAGATTGTGTAATGTGCTAATTGGGCCATTTCTTTGGGCTTGGCCCAATGAGCTCTCCTACCCCTTCGGTTATTTGTCAATGAGGCTTTTGTCAGGGTCTTTTGTAGAAATGTGGGTTTCCTATATATAGGACCCCATTTCCTCCATTTGAACTTAATCAATCAATGAATCAATCAATGAAAAATGCCATTTGAGAGTCCAAAGCTTAGTTTAGTGGAGTGATTCCAACATTTCTTGGGTGAGATGCCCTAGGGGAGAGATTCCCCACCCTTCCCTCTCTTAATCTCTCTTTTTCACTCCACTTTCTCTCTCCTCAACACCCAATTCCGAATTTGCTTCTCTCTCCTCCCTTCCCCAACCACCTCCACTAGCTACCCACCTCATTTAAGACCCTCCACTTCCCCAAGCCACCATTACTCCACCCCCTAGTCCCAAGGGAGCTTCCACCAATCCTAGCTCCACCTCCCAACCCCCAACTACCCCACCCACTTCCCCAAGCACCCTTCCCACTACCCCAAGCACCCATTCCCTTCCCCAACACAACTCTTCCCATTCCCAAAGCCCCACTAACCACATTAGTCCATTTTCAAATTTTGGAGAAAGATCTCTCCTTCTCTCTTCCCCACCCATCCCAAATTCGTAGCTCCCCTCTCACCCACTGCAAACACCACCTTCTAGACCCCATTCTCCCTCATACACACCTTGGAACACCCCCTCCAAGACCCCCTTACAACCAGGGGTCACTCCTACACTCATCCACCCCCATTTCCCCTCCCACATACCCCATTCCCCCCCGTCATCTTCAACCTACAGTTTCAGTTGCAGATCAGAAGAAGAGTACCGACTTGCAGAGGTGACCACGGCTTCCTCCGGGCGATTCTGAAGGCCCAAGATACATCCGTGGAAGCGTCTGCCTGTCCTCTTCGACACCAAAGTGGTTTCGTCTTCATCGGAGCTCGGGGCTGTCCAGGAACTCCGTTCTCCCACGACTGCGCGGAACCCTCCCTGCCAAGCATCAGAACCTGAGAGATCACTCTGCCACGACGAACCCTAGCGGATTCAGGCTGAAGCCCCTTCATCAAAGTTCTTCCTCTGCTAGTCTTCTTCCAAGATCAAGAAACAGAACCTCATTCGGCTGCCGGAGGAAGGAGTTACGAATTTTCTCCCCCGAGCTCTCCAGTTCTGTCTCCTGCTGTCTACTCCGACCAGTGCCAACTCTTCAGGGTACACCGACCGCCCTCGACCTCTGATTGCAGCCCCGTTACCTTCGGCTGAAAGCTACTTTGACCACGAAGACGTCACCACTGGTTTCGTGCTGATCGGAGTTCGGGAGAGTGCGTGGCGTCCTCTGCAACCTGCTGCCAGAAGTCTGCAACTGTGGATCAGAAAACCTCATGTCCTGTTCCAACCTCTGCTCCGGTCAGCCACGGTCTCAGAAGAAATTCACAAAAATCTGAAGCGTTCCTGTACCTGTTACGAAGCTTTTGCCGCCAGTCTCGCTATCGGCAAAATTCGTGAGAAGGATCTACGGTCATTACACCGCCCCACTGTCCCTGTTCGCAGATAACCGGCAGATTCGGCATCCACACTCAACCGACATTCTTTACCTTATTTTCCCCACCCCGCTTGGCCGGCTGAAGGCCCCACCCTGCGTGGTGGTAGTTTTGATTGTAACACCTTAATCCCCACCCCAAGAACCCCCCCCCCCCCTTGCATGGGGTGTAGTGCATGTAATTTACAATTTCAGGTTGAAGCTTCTCCGGCGCGGCGTGCGGGTAAGCCCACGCTTCCTCGCTCGCCCTCGTCTCCGACCGGGATCGGTGTCTTCACACCGACTAGGTGAGCCACTGCACACTCCTCTTTGCTGAAATTTCCTTGCTTGAGTAGTATTGTATCTTAGTGCCGTTGGTGGTAAGTGGAGTGCCCGAACTCAAATTTGCTTGTGAATGAATGATTACCGCGGGTGAGTTGTGAGTGAACCGTTAATACCCACGCCCTCGGCGTGCTGGCCGTCTATGAGAGTGGACATCCTAGGACCCTTGAGAGGTCCAATCCTAAGCTAGCCAACCCTCGGAGCAGCAAGGGCCCGTCCCGGACCCTCACCACTATCACCGGTTTGCCTACGGGCACAAGAGTGCGCTTAGCGGGTGAGTCCGCCCGAGTAAAGTCACCGGTTCGTGCGTTGGTTGCTTGCTAGGTCCAAGGGTCATTTGATCATGTGAAGAACCCCCTAGGTTGTGTCACATCAGGAGTGCTAGTCTTGGGCTTGTCAGACGCTTCCACGTCCAGTATGTTGACGAAGGCCACCCCAAGGAAGTTGGGGAAGCCAACCATGGGAGGGAAGCTCCCGAAGTTGAGGGGGACGGCGAGGTAGCCACCCCTGACGTGGCTCTTGACGGGATGGGAACCGAAGGTGGTCGCCATCCTTGGTGTCAAAGTGTGATTTTCCTGCATTCGCAAAAATAGCGCAATTAGTCTTACAAGAAGGGGGCCCCAGGGCCCCTAATTCCAGCAAAAAGGTGAAGGGTGGATTAGTCCCACCGGGTGTGCCAGACTTGTGGACGCACTTCTCGATCGATTGGTTGTCGTCGGTCATTCACTGGTTTATTGTGGTTTATTAAGTGCGTGGGCGTGCCAGTCACCGGAGTGATGACTTATTCGGGCTTCGAAGAGCCCACGGTGCGCTCGACCTGACTTCGTCAGACGATTGTGTGGTTTGTGTCGGGACCAGATACCGTCATGTCGTAAAGGTCACGACGTCATTTACATCCCCCGTACGAGGGAATATCCTTGATTAATTGCCGAAATTAGGGGCCCTACGGCCGAAAGGACTAATACTAACTGTGCGAGGAAGAAGCAGGAATAAATCACATTGAGATCCGCATCGGGATATGGGTCACGGACTATATTGGTCACTCGCGGACCTTTTCATGTTCGGACGAAGGTCCGTGACGGAAATGTGGTGGAAGACGGGGCGAATCCGTTCAAATGTCTGTCGAGCCCGCGGCAATTTTAATAATGGCTCGAAAAGGGTCCGGTCTTGAGAAACGGGTCCGGTCTAATCAGAATGTCGGCCCGGGGTGAGGTCGGGTCGTGGCCATGTTGAGGCAATCCCCGTGACTCAGGCCCGACCTATAGGGGCAGCATTGTTATTCCCTTCAGCGCCATGTCACAGGAGAGACATGCTGCAATATAGACTTTATCGTTTCTTTATCTGGGCTCCTAATTATATACATGCATTCTTTTTTATTACTTATTTCCCTTTTGTATATTTTTTCTCAATGATTTATCTATGATGTTTATTATTATTATTATTATTAAAAATTTCTCTCACCATTATTATTATTATTTCATAATTTTTGTTTGTTTTATATATATATATCCAAATTTATTTAGTCATCGCATTTTTTATTGATTTATTACTATTGTTATTATTATATATTATATATTACACACATACTTCTGGGGGGAGTGGACCGCTGAAGGGCCAAAAGGGGACTGAAGGAGCGTGCCGGTGAAGGTCGTAGGCAGCGTGCCGACGAAGGCGGCATAGAGAGTGCGCCGGGCAAGGGCGGCTGAAGGCGTGCCGGCGAGGGTATCAAAGGGTGCGCCGGATAGAGATTGGGCTAGGTCGGTGCAGGGTGTGCCAAGGCTGAAGGTAGGTCGGTGCAGGTCTGGGCCGGTAGCAGGTCAGTGCAGCCTGCGGGCTGAAGTCGGTGCAACTTTGAGCTGTAGAAGGGCAAAGTCTGTACGGCCTGCGGGGCAAAGTCTGTACGGCCAGCGGGTTGAAGTCGGTGCAGCTTTGGGCTGTAGAGGGGCATGGTCTGTACGGCCGCGGGGCAAAGTCTGTACGGCCTGCAGGCTGAAGTCGGTGCATATTTAGGCTGTAGGAGGGCAAGGTCTGTACGGCCGCGGGGCAGAGTCTGTACGGCCTGCGGGGTAAAGTATGTACGGCCTGCGGGCTGTAGAGGGCAAGGTCTGTACGGCCTCGGGGCAAAGTCTGTACGGCCTGCGGGCTGTAGAGGGGCAGGGTCAGTACGGCCGCGGGGCAAAGTCTGTACGGCCTGCGGTGCGAAGTCTGTACGGCTTGTGGGCTGAAGTCGGTGCAGCTTTGGGCTGTAGAGGGGAAAGGTATGTACGGCCCGCGGGGCAAAGTCTGTACGGCCTGCGGGTTGAAGTCGGTGCAGCTTTGGGCTGTAGAGGGGCAAGGTCTATACGGCCGCGGGGCAAAGTCTATACGGCCTGCGGGCTGAAGTCGGTGTAGCTTTAGGCTGTAGGAGGGCAAGGTCTGTACGGCCGCGGGGCAAAGTCTGTACGGCCTACGGGGCAAAGTCTGTACGGCCTGCGGGCTGTAGAGGGGCAGGGTCTGTACGGCCGCGGGCAAAGTCTGTACGGCCTGCGGGGTGAAGTTTGTATGCCCTGCGGGCTGAAGTCGGTGCAGCTTTGGGCTGTAGAGGGGCAAGGTCTGCACGGCCCGTGGGGCAAAGTCTATACGGCCTGTAGGGCAAATTCTGTACGGCCTGCGGGCTGAAGTCGGTGCAGCTTTGGGCTATAGAGGGGTCGGTGCACGTTGGGGGCTAGAAGTGGATGCCGTGGTAGCTGAGGTCGGTGCAACTGGGGCCCGGAGTCAGTGCAGGTCACGAGGACTATGCATGTGGAGAATAAGGTCCGTCCACATACGCACCGGGCTAGGCCAAGGCCAGTGCACAAAGGCACAGGGTTAGGTCAAGGTCGGTGCTCAAAGGCACCGAGCTAAGGGGTGTCGGGTCAATAGAAGGTCGGTGTACAAAGGCACCAAGGGTGAAGGGAGAGAGGGAGACGATGGGAACACGCTAGGGAGAGAGAGGGGGTGAGCGGCTGAGAAAGGGTGCGCCGGGTAAGAGGAGGTGAGGGTGTGTACTGAGAAATGGCATGTCGAGCGTGCCGCTGGGGGTTCAAGGAAGTGAGGGAGTGTGCCGTGGAGGGTTGATAAGGTGTACCGGTGAAGGCTGGAATAGGTGTGCCAGCGAAGGCCTACCCCTTCTTTACTTATTTTAAGGCTTTTCTTTTCTTCTTTTCCTTGATCTTTATATAGTTTTATACAAATCTTTTCTCCCTCTTCCCCCAACCCTTTTTTTTACAGATCGAGCATTTAATCCATTACATTGTCATTTAATCAGATTTCTCTCACGTTGCCCACAGTGCCTTATTTCGGTTAGAATGTTTTATCGCAGAGCGTTCCATTCGTTCGTTGTTTCTTATTGCCTTTTAAACACATTATTATCATTTCTACCAAAAATTTGGCAGCATCTCCCCTTGACCCGAGTGTAAGGGAGATAAAGGGAACGCGCCCACAAGGAGTGGCGGAACCCGACAATTGGAGGTGGGCGCCCAAGAGCGGCAACACCTTTAATAAAACTTCAGAAATCTCAGAAAAGACGACGGGCCGGAGGCCTCTCTAGGACTGGCTAGAGGTGCACCGGGCAAGAAAGGGGGAACTGGTGGCTAGTGCACTGGCTAGAAGGGGATGGGAGGCTGGATAGGTGTGTCGGACGAAGGGTGGCCAGGGTGTGCCGGGCTGAGGGGCACAAGGGTGTGCCGGGCTAGCATGGTTAAGGGTGTGCTAGCTGGGATGGTTTAAGGGCATACCGGGCAAGGCACCAAGAGGGTATGTTGGTCAGGGGCCAGTCTGGGCGGAATGGGAAGCACTCTGGCTAATGAAGGGGTTTAGGGTGCTGAATGGTAACGATGAGATTAAACTACTGAAGGGAAGAGACAGATAGTGCCCAGGATCGGGGGGAGAACTCCAGAGGGTGACGCTACTGCGAAAACCATAGGAGGGAGAACGGCCTCATGCAATCGGGCCAGAAATACCACCCATGGGATTGGGTAGACTCCATAACACCCTGACGAACGAGTAGCCTAGCAGATAGGAGAATCAGAAGGAAGGAAGAAGCGAAGGACCAAATGCACTGTGAAAATGGGAGCTAATAGAGATGACAAAGAGCCAGAAAAGAAACCACTTTCATTCATAAAAAGGAGTGACCGGGGGCTGGCCACGGGTCAGACAATGCAGAGTACATCTGAGGCAAACAACAATGGGGGAAAAAAGAACAAGAGGATGGGAGAAGAAGGAAGGGGCAAGGAGAAGGCTGGGGTCGATCCGGGGCGACGGCTCCCTGCTCTTCCCCACTTTCCCGTTACATGAAGCCTCTCTCTCTCCCTCTCTCTTTTTCTTACTCTTTTCCTCTCTCTCTCCAACTTCTTCTTCTTCTCTGGAGCCCTCTTGGGCTTGCCGAGCTTGGACGGGCGAGCTCTTCTTCTTCCTCTTCTCTCTTCTCTCTTCGTCCATGTAGGCCTCTGTGTATTCTCCGTCTCCCTGTCCGTGTCTTTTTCATCGGAGCGAGGGGTTCTTATATCCCTGGTTAGGCCGACGACTGCCGAGGACGGGAGTAGGTGGGGCGAGGATAGCCCAGCAAGGTGCAGGTATGGGCCTGCCATGCCTTCGCTGCGCGCCGAGGGCTACGAGCGTTGACCGGCATGGATGGGCCGAACGCTGTGCCGTTGGGGGCTGAGGGAGGCGCGCTGTTGGAGAGCCTCGCAGGTGTGCCGCTGAAGGCCTTCGCAAGTGTGCCACTGGAAGACCTAAGAAGTGTGCCGCTGAAGGCTTGAAATAGTGTGCCGCTGAAGGCTTGTAGGGGCGTGCTGCTGGGAGGGCAGCCCTTGAGTGTGCCGGATGTGACGGCTGGGAGCGTGCCGGGTGTGACGGCTGGGAGCGTGCCGGCTGCAGCAAGCAGTAGGCGTGTCGGGTGGAGCACCCTGAAAGTGTACCGGTGGAGGCTCTCCCGGTTGTGCCGGATAGATAATAGATGTTGCCGGATAAAACCCATAGGAAATCTCTGATACTGATGGAGAGAAGATTTGCAGCACCCAGAGTACAAATTGCCTCACAGAATGTGTTTGCACTCTCATGCCGATCTTTGTGCATGCTTTCTCTGAGAGGACAGGCTGCCCTTTTGCTTTCTTTCGCTGATCTGCTTTCTAGAATTATCATCCGGCACACTCATGCCGATTATTTAAGTTCCCATTTTTCTTGATTGCCCCTTTGTCTTTTCACACCCTTGGAAAGAAGTATTCCATCGCCATTGCTAAAGCAAAGGGTACCAAGGGGAGACATATCTTCTGGTCCATGAGTGCTTGGCCTCACTATGGTTTCATCTTCATCGACATCTCTTATTAACCAAAAGGAAAGGACATAGTGTTGGTTTTCCCTTTTCATCAACAGAAACCTTTTCCTCTAACCTGGCTACAGCGACTGTGCTTTCATCCCCCGGGCTATTAACTAAATCTCTGTCGATTTGGCGTGCAGTCCTCGGGTCTACATATCCTGGATGTTCTTCAGATTTGAGTGGAGTCTTAGATATGGGGTAAGGAGTTATATGCACGTGTTTCTTAGAAGGACTTGTCATAAATGCTCCAGGTATTTTCTCATTATTTAAATTTGATTTGATTTTTCCCTTTCTTTGAAACGTTTTTTTTTCTTCCTTGATCATGTTTGCCATTTTTCTCCTGTACCTCAAGACAATTCATTCTCTTATTACCTTCAGCATGGACAGAGCATTTGTTAACCGATTCTTTCTGTGTGACGGAGATGTTTACCCCCTGCTGCCATGTTCTTATAAATGGTCACCAAGTTATCCACATGAGGAGAGGGGCGACTATCTCTCCGGTGATATGGAACTTTGCCAACGGGGTAGTTGGCTGCCAGCTTCATGGACTTCGAGATGCAAGCACTGTAGAAAACATGATTCCAGATGAGTGAAACCGCCGACTGCCGTAGGCTCCAACAGATGGGGCACTTGAGCTTCCGACCCATCCTCTCCATATGCTCCATGCCCGCCATTTCCTAGCTCTCCGCGGAGAGGTTCACCATCTACGCAGCAGTGTTTAACCGACGGGACAGATCCGGTGGGGGATGCGAGGTGAGGTGAAACGGTGAGGTGGAGATTGATCCGGCACAGTGCATGCCCTGCCATCCGGCATAGTGGGTGTGAGCCGCGGGAGGTGGCAGGGGTGGAAGTGTGCCACGGAGGAAGTGGCCCGGCGTGGTGGTGTGCCGTGGAAGAGGGTGGCCCGGCGCGGTGGGTGTGTGCCGCGGAGGAAGTGTTCCGTGGAGGAGGGTGGCCCGGCGCGGAGAAGACATGTGCCACCCGGCACAGTGGCTGCGTGCTGTGGGAAGTGGCGCAGGAGTGTGCCGGGGAAGGGCTTTGCGCGGTAGTGTGCCGTGGGGGGGGCTCTGCGCGGGAGTGTGCCGTGGGGGGCTCTTGCGGGTGTGCCGTGGAGTTGGCGCGGTGGTGCACCGGCCAAGGGGTGGCAACAGTGTGCCGGCTGAGATCATGATTAGTGCACCGGCTAGAGGGCGTATAGGTGCACCGGGTGGATAGGTGGCAACAATGTGCCGGTTGAGGTGGGTGCCTGATGGGTGAGCGTGCCGGGCGGGGGAGTATGGCACCGTCCGGCTGTTGTCCACAACACGACAGTGGGAGTGTGGTGCGGACACCAGAGCGAGCGAATAGCACAAGTCGGCAAACCGACGGTACCATATGCAGAGCACCAATTGGACTACATCGGCTTCCCTTGAAAATTGGGACAATTTTGCTTCAATTTGGATACTTTTTGCATGAAAATTGGGCTTGTAATAGTCTTTATATTTGTGTTTTCATATTGGGCTGCTTATAAGGCCCTTAAATGGCCATTTTGGTTAAAGCCCCTTAGAATGCATTAAGAAGGAATGGCCTTGGACCATTATGATGGATCCATAAACTATGGATGGCCCAATTGGGATTCCTTCCTTCATGGGCTATCTAGGATGGAAAGGCCTTAAGCCATCCATGGTTGATTGGGCTTGGGTTGGCCAAGGACTCAACTTGGCCCAATGTTGGCCCAAGAAGGGGGGCGCCCCCTATTTTGTTTGTATTAGGCTAGTTATGTTGTTTTCTTTTCTTCCCTCCCCCATTTACCACATGGGAACATTAGAATGGCTGCTGGTCCAAGTGGAATGGCTGCCACCTACCTCCCTTTACTTGAATTTTAAAGTTAGGTGAGTCCATGTCCCCTTGTTCCCCCCCTCTCTCCCATCAATGTCAAAGGGGCGCACCCCTCTCCCCCTCCCCTTGTTCCATCAAAGCTCCCCTACCCCTACCCCTTGCCAATTCCTATATAAACATGTGTATAGTGTAAGGGAAGAAGCTAATGAAGTTTTATTGAGTGAAAGTTGCAATTAGAGAGTGATTCTCTTGTTTCTCCCTTGGGTGTGATGCCCAGTTCAGTCCTGTGACGGGACAGAATTTGGGCGTGTGACTCACCCACGTACCTCCCCCATCCCCTTATCATCTGCTTCCAGAAAAATTATCCTTGATACTTATACAAGATAGGAAGATTTCAGAGGTGGTTTTGCTTCGATCGGAGTTCGGGATCGCCGGTGGTGATTTTTCTCGTGACGGTGCGCAGATCTGTCCCAGCCTGCTGCCCAGATCTAAAGTTTCCTGATTACGAATTTCCCCAGATCACCTCTCACGTCTTATAAAGGTGATTCTTGGAGTGATCGTAGGATTTTGAGTCCTCTTCGCGTTTCCGCCGGTCTCGCCTCGATCCAAAACCTGTGCTGGTCGTGGCGACGATTCTCGTGGGATCGCGCGAGCTGATCTGAGCAGGCCCGGCTTAGAACTAGAGTCGACTTCCAGAGTCTGCCACGCCTCTCCCGATCGAAATCTGAGTGAGCCCTTTGAACTACGTCTTTCTATGGATGTCACCAACGATCTCCCGTAAACGGCGCCTCGATCCGACATCGGAAACTAATTTTCCATTAATTACTCGTGTTTCTGTGCAGTTCTGTGAGCTCAAAACCAGAAGCCGATTGTAACTGCTGCTGCGCCAAGATCTGAAAGCATCTGATCACGCCCTTCATAGTGGACAAATTACGTCCTGTCGCCGATGTTCTCCAACAAACGGCGCTCCGATCGGGCATCGGATCTGGCCGTACCGGCCCCCGCAAGTTCGCTGCGCAGGGTGACCAGCACGGACAGAACCGGGTCGGCTTCCCATCGGCGTACCCGAGCGGCTCAGGCACGCGTCCCTCGACTCCTGCGAGTGTGGCCTGTCAACCCGGGTTCCAGCAACTCCAAATTTGGCCATTGTAGCCCTATGCCTCCCTACGTGGAGTGGGCATTAAGTTCTGCAATTGTAATTTTAACCGTTGTGTGTATTGGGGTTGTTTGGATTAGGCCGGGAATTCTTCCCCACGCCTAGTCGTGGAGGTACGCGCTCGTTCCTCTCTCACATTGCTGGTTTAGTATATTATCATATATGCTTCGTTTGTGAGATTAGGGCCGTTAGCTAGCTGCAAATCACCGCTGTCAACCGTGTCACACCGACATCAAAAAAATTAAAGAAATTAAGTAAAAGAAAAGGAGTAAGAGGTTGCTAATGGAGTGTGATCGCCAGAGGGATTATCTCAAAAGGGAGGGAGAATGATCGCAAATACCTGGTAAGAAAAGTGATGTGGGATGGATTGTGGTTTTCCTCCTCCTCCTTCTACCGGTCGGTCGATGAAGGGGGTTTCTCTTTCTTGATTACCCTTAAACAAAACAACAACAACCAGAATAGAAGAGGATTAGCCAAGTGTAGTATCAATCCACAATTAGAACAAGATGATAAAATATGAGCATAAAGAACACACCTTTTAGTCTTTTTAAAACCCCTAAGAGAACTAGGGAGAGAAGATATGATGCAAAGACTAAAACCTTAGACGTACGAAGAATCAGACCACTATATGGTAAAGGATGATGATGAACAATAGATAAGCTATCAAACGAAACTCATGCTGTTCCTGACAACAGTAGAGGGGAAAAACACCGAGAGGTCTTCGGTAACAGAGGCAAAACTTGAAAAAACACCAAACTGTAGTCTCTTCGTCTGCCTCTTTTTTTCTAACCTCGCGCGAGCAGAATCCAGGGCTCTATTTATAGGGTACAAACCATAGATTTAGTAAGATTAGAGGCAACATTCATCTACGGCAAGGTTCATGCTTCCCTAATCCAGCAAAATGATTAAAACATAGTAGGGAACTCTCCAGGAAAGGTTCGTTCGATCAGAACACAAAAGGGGAAAAGACGACTCTCAGAAGGGCGTCAATTGAAATTGACGACCTACCGTAAGGCGTTAATTAAAATTGACGACCTGCCTTAAGGCATTAATTAAAATAACGACCTAGACAAAGGCGTCAATTCATGGATTTAATTTTGGCAACAGAATTCTTTCCTTATTTATAAATGATGAAATGACGCCTGTACCAATGGGCGTTAGTTGATAAATGACCCTCTGGGGGACGTCAATTCTTGCTTTTCCAATTTGATTAGGATACGTAAAATTCCAGAAACTGACGCCTCGAACAACGGTCGTCCTTTCATTAAGAGACGCCCAAGGCTAAGCCGTTATTTAAAACACGCCCCTCGTCAAGACGTTAATTCCAAAAAAATGCTAAGAAAATCACATAAAACACATAAAAATAGAAAAACTTCATATTACGGTAATATTGAAGTTCACTTTGGGGCGTCACATGGTGACATGAGATTTACTCAACATAATGTCAATTTTGGCGTGTCTACAGCTGCCCCGCCTTGGCGTCTGCTTTGCAAGGGAGTGAGACGGAATGAAGCGAAAGTGCAACAAGCGGAATGAAGTGGAACGAGCTGATAAGTAGATGCCAAGGTGTGATGTGACACGCCTCCGACACTAAGTGTTGGAAATCTTTCCAAGACTCTGAATGAAACAACTCCAGATGATTACAAGAAAGCATTGATCAGCTGGACCGAAAGGATTAAACTAAAAGAACTAAAAATGTGCACGAGGGCACGAAAGGGAAACACCATTGGAAAGCGGTTACCAGCCAATGTGGACGTGCTACAACCAAGGTGGATTTGCAAGAAAAAGGTAAAATGAATTGAGATGAAGACCCAGCAGATGAACACTTTCAAGGAACTAGCCTGAACGGCTTCAAAGAGAATAAAGTACTTGATTTGGAATGGAATATCTCATGCCAACTCAATTAAGAGCGAGCGACCTTCATTATTGACGTAATATGAGGATTTTCATCATTAAGCTCAAAGTCCTACATGATGCATGCTGGGCTAAAAAAAATAAACTAAAAATAGAAAATAATCAAGGATAATATTGTTAAACCATCTAGATTTGGTCAAGAATCCAGATCTCTAAGCTGACACTAAGCCGAAGCTCGTTTGTCCACGCATCAACTCAGAAAGTGGAACCGTCGTCCCAGACCTTTAATGACTCAACGGCCTATCCGTGCGATCAAGATTCACCTAGAATTATCACTGTTTTTGATGAAGGGGAACTCAAATTCCAAATTTATCAGAACCACAGGGTCCTTGATATGCTATAATAGTATATAATATCATATAGATAACAATGCTTACAAGAATGTATACAGGAAGATGGTGAGAGCAATAAGCACGAGCGAACTGAGAAAGGAGCGCAGTCACCGTGGGGCTTGAATGTTGATGCCCAAATGGTGGGACCAAGGGCTTCTTACCTGTGCTCAAAATTGTGTTAGTCCAAGATGTATGAAAACATAATCAACAACATTGAAATTTTTTTTAGGAGTATATATATATATATTTTTTGGATTTATTTTGAAATTTTTGAATTTTTATGGAATTTATTTGAGAATTTTTGAATTTTTATTGATTTATTTGAGAATTTTTGAATTTTATTGATTTATTTGAGAAATTTTTGAATTTTTATGGATTTATGAGAATTTTTGAATTTTTATGGATTTATGAGAATTTTTTATGAGAATTTTTATGGAATTTTTTTGAGAATTTTTTTGAGAATTTTTTATGAATTTTATTGAATTTATTTGAGAATTTTTTATGAATTTTTATGGAATTTATGAGAATTTTTTATGAATTTTTATTGAATTTAACCGTGGGATGGGTAGACTTAGGGTGATGTATGGACTTTGACAATGCAATGTACAGACTTAGCAGTGGAACGTATGGACTTGGGAGCGTACAGACTTGAGAACGTATAGACTTTAGCAATGTATAGACTTTGGCAATGTGCAGTGTGCAGACTTGTGAAGGAAGGATGTATGGACTTTGGGAAGGGTGTATAGACTTGGAGAGTGTTTGGATTTGGAAGGAACGAATGTATAGACTTAGGAAGGATGTATAGACTTGGGCTTTGGGAAGAGAATGTATAGACTTAGGAAGGATGTATGGACTTGGACTTTGGGAAGAGAATGTATAGACTTAGAAAATGTACAGACATGGGCTATGTATAGACTTGGAACGTGAGATGCTTGGAGAGTGTATGGACTTGAGAGAATGTATAGACTCTATGCAATGTATAGACTCTATGCAATGTATAGACTTGCATGCTTGGAATTGGATGTATAGACTTCAGCATTTTGCACCCATGATGCAAATACTTCCAGACTTGCACAACCTGCACTTCTGCACTTCAAAAATCATCAGTCCACATGAAAGAATGATCAACTCATGAAAGAATTCTCAACTTAAAATGATCATAAGTGCATAATATAAATGATTCCAATTAAAACATATAGCACTTAAGTTCAGCATGCAAGCCCAGAAATTGACGACCATAGTAAGCGGCGTCAAAATAATAAAAGATGACTAGCATAAAGGCGTTAATTGCATTGAAGGCCCGATTAGGAATTGGAAAGCAAATGACGCCCTCCAGAAAGGCGTTACATAAAAGACGACCTAAAGAAAGTCGCTAATTCAATAAATGACGCCCTGAACCATGTCGTTAATTTACTGAAATTCCGAAACACCACGCTTCCGTCCCAGAAATAGAAAGCTTGAAACCAATCCTATTCGTACTCAACTCCTCAACTTCGAACATCCATCAGAGCCTTTAAATCTCCTATAAAAGAGGGGATTTCCTTCAGTAATTCACCAAATCACCCGTTCTGCTTTCTGTTCTGCTATCTTCTTATTTTTTGTTCTATTTGTTTTTTCTGCAGACAGCTACTGCCTCGGTGAAGTTTAAGAACCACAAAAGATGCAAAGTGCTATGAAGAAGGCCAAGATTTCCACTCTCAGGCTCTCCGAGATCAATGGCAATATTAGCAACAGAATTGCCATGAACTAGGTAATGAGTTGTTTGTTCTTCTTGTTCTGCATTATTCCCTTCAACTCTCATCCTTTTCTCTTCTATGCCTTCTCTTTCTTTTTACAGGACTATCCAAACATTCCTGGCGCAAGGAGATTTACTAAGAATAAATGGCTTCCCCTCTTGCTTTCCAAGTTCAACTCAGACATGAGAGTTTTCCTATCTAGATGGCATCTCCTAGGTTTAGTCACCCATGCTAAACACTATGACCAAATTCACCTAGATTGGGCAGCTATAGGAGCTCTTGTGGAGATATGGCACCCTTCTACCCACACCTTCCTTTTCTCTACCTTTGAAGCCACAATCTTATTGGAAGAGTTAGAAATGATCTTAGGCTTAAAGAAGATGAAACAAGGGGATGAGGAGCAGATGGCTATCATGCCAAGACAAATCACCTCTCATGAATTACTATCAAGCTTGATTCCTAGCCCCAATCTAGTGAATCAAATCAAAGCCACCAAAGGGATTAACCTCTTAAAGCTTGCCTCATGGGTCTACAAAAGGGCCGACCAAGCTAAAGAGGATGGTGAGGTAGAACGGGTGGCAAAGGCCTTCGTGGTGTGCTTGGCGGAAGTAATCTTGTTCCCCTCCATGGAAGATTTTCTAGAAGAGTCCCAATTGAGTGCTATAGCTAGCCTTTGGGAAGGAGAGAGAGCGGGACCGGCGATTTTGGCCTACCTATATAGTGGGCTAACCTCGGTGGCAATGGGGAGACCGATTTATGGATGCATGATCGTTCTTTCTAGTTGGGTAGATCTCCATTTTAAATTTGACCCATGCAAGGATGCCCAACAACCATCAAGGATATTCTCTAAAAGCCCTCTTTCCTATATGACCGGCTCATTGGGATTGAGCAATAGAGTGATGAACCGGATTCCTAAAATCAAGAAAAGAGTGGAATGGAGGGATCACCTCAAGGTGATGCCTAAGAATCTTTTCACATGCGCCCCGGGACTACTTAAGGTTCAACAACTCCGCGCACGATTCTCTCCCGGGACGGATCTTCGGCTAATAGGTGCCACAGAATTTGCGCTATACAACTCTCATAGGTGCCTTCCCCAACTCGGGCTCCCACGGCGATTATTCGAGCACTTATCTCATCTCCCTCCCATCAAGACAAGGGACATCGGTAGCAATGAAGATGGAGAAGAAACCACAACAATTCAAGCTTTATGGACAATCAGCAAAGCACATCAACCTGTGGAAAACTTAGAAGAAGACAAGGATCAATGGAAGACTTATGTAATAGCTTTAAGAAGTCTAAGGGCCAAAATGGCTCATTAGATGTAAAATGATCTTTTCATCAATAAAACAAGGATAAACTTCCATTAGAGCCAATTATGATGTTTCTGATTAATTCCTCCAACAAACAGCGTTTCTGTTCTGAATAACGACTTAGATAATGGCGTCAATTCCAAAAGTAACGCCTTCTAACACGTCGTCAATCATTAATCATTTTTCGAAATCCAAAATATCAATTCCCATGATTGACGCCTTCAGCAAGGGCGCTAATTGATTAACGCCTCAGAACAAGGCGTTAATTTGATTCAAATTCCAAAAATTTACCATTTAAAATCTAAAAATAACGCCTTTAGATAAGCCACTTCTTATGTAAATAACGCCTGCAACGAAGTCGTCAATTAAAAAACTGTAATGATGACTCCAATCACATCTATCAATTCCATTAAATGCGCCTGACGACGGTTACGGATTCCCATGCAAAAATAAAATGACGCCCCCATGCATGTCGTCAAATCTCGAAATAATGCCCAAGATATATCCGTCAATTCAAAAAGAGACGCCTTTCCTTAGGTCGTTAATTAATTTCGACCATTTGATTTTTCTTTCCCTTTTTTCTTCTTCTTCCTTCGCCCTCTTTCCCTCTTTCTGCAACCCTAACTGAGAGCCCACCCTCTCCTCTATCTCTCTCTCACTCTCTCTACTCTCTCTACCCTCTCTACCCTCGAGCCATGGCCGGCGGCGGACACAAGCGCCAACGAGTCTCGGCCCCCGACGTGGTGGACTTGGAAGGCGAAGAAGCCGTGGAGGAACTTCCTCCCACGGCGGCCGAGGAGGCTCCGGCGGCGGAGCACAGCGAGGAGGAAGAAGCAGTTGAAGAAGATGAAGGTGAGGATGACGGTGAGGACGAGGATGATGATGAAGACGAAGGAGAAGAAGAGGAAGGAGGAGATGAAGAAGGAGAAGAAAAAGAAGAAGGAGGAGAAGAACCACCGGCTACAGCGGCAGTGCTCCCTCGCCCCGGCCAACCACGACGGCCACGGCAACCCCGGCCCCAACTCCGGGGAGGACTAGTGGTGCCCGAGCGACGAAAGGTAGGCCTTACCCCCATTTTTTTATTTTTCTTCAATTTTATTTCCATTTTCCACGATGGCCCATAGCTCTCGGGTGACACAGAGAGAAGACGCCCCCAGGGGTGTCGCTAATTAAACAACGCCCCCCATCGGGGCGTCAATTTCAATTAATTTTTTTTCTGAAAAATGTTAATTCATGAATCACGCCCTGCAGCATGTCGTTATTTAAAAATTATCATGTTTAGCTTCATGCTGTTATTTTCCATGCTTCTTTTTTTTTAACTATTTTCAATATATGTATGCCCCTGTTGATTTATTTCGCATGCTGTTTTATTTTTAAAAAACCTGGGAAAACAACGTCCTCCATCGGGGCGTCAATTCATTAGGCAACGACCATGGTGGTGGTCGTTAATTAAACATTCCCAGAAACGCATTTTAGAATAAAATAACCCCTTTAAACCAGCGCCCCACACAAGGGCGTCAATTCAATAAACAACGGCCAATGGAGTGGTCGTCCATAAAAAAATTTCAGAATTTCTTTTCAGGACAAAATTGCTCATTTTGAACAACGTCCCCTACAGGGGCGTTACTTAAACAAAAGACGACCCAGGGATGGGCGTGAATTCAAAAATTTCTCAAAATTTAGGAAATTAGCTTCAAAACAACGCCTCTCATAGGGGCGTCTTTTAAATAAACAACGACCCAGGCTGGGTCGTTAATTCAAAGAACGCACAGTATCACCAGAAACCCATTTGTAAATAACGCCGCCCCTAGGGGCATCATTCATGAAAACCACAACCCAAGATAGGTCGTTAATTAACCAAACAGCAAATATCACAGTAAATAAACTTCCACATGAAATCTTAAGCAAAAAGTTCCTTTTATATGTATGCAGGGGTTGATGAGGACGCGGATTTCTTGGGTCCAGGTCCGGACAGCGTATTACGGCCTCCCCGAGTTCCAGAGAGCTAGGGTATGTTGTGTCCCTATGGTCATTTGAGTCATCCTGTGGTCACTTGGGTCATTCAACATCATCCTATGGTCATATGAGTTCTGTGGTATTCTTGATTTTGATAATGGCTAAACACTATTAGTTATTGATACTTTCCACTCTCATGTGACTGACACACGCGATGTTTTGTTCATGACAGATACGAAGGAATTCAGTGGAAATGGCAAAGGTGAAAGCTCAATGTTGCGCCCTCGCACACGGATCGACCTGCACGGTCAGGTCGCGGGGATCGACCCGCCCGGTCGGGTCGCGGGGGTCAAGGGGGCAGCGCCCCTTGCAGGGGTTTCCGGGGGCAGAGCCCCCGGAACAAAATTTAGAAATGCTCAAAGCATATTCTAAGTTGATTTCAATCTCAAAATACATGAAATTGATGAGGACATGAATATCTTGACTTATGAACATGTTTCATTGGTCTAACACTTCATTTTTACAGGTATAGGTGTTTCCGATCGACCTACACACCTTGGCCGGTTGACCAGATTTGCCAGAGCCTAAGAATTCCACATTTTACAGGTTTCGGTCGACCGCCCCTACCTTTCCGGTCGATCGGTTCTTCCAGAAACGAAACACTCCAGGAATTACAGATTTCGGTCGGCCGCCCCTACTTTTCTGGTCGACCGGTTCTCCCAGAACCGACAAGTTGGAGATTTTACAGGTTCCGGTCGACCGCCCCATGAATTCCGGTCGACCGCCAGCCCCGAGCCTTCAATGTTGACTTTGTTTCCAACTTCGAAAAGGGCCATTTAACATGGATTTCTTTAATCCAAAAGTCACCTAATCACCCACAAATTGTGGATCTGGTCTGAGGCTTGTCTATAGACCATTCAAGGTCTATAAAACCAATACAAGAGCCAAGGCTTCAAGGGAGATCAAGGGAGCTCATTTTCGAGGCACTGTAGCACCTCCGTGAACAATGTTTCGGGAAGGAGTTCTTCATCCATTCCAAGGCATTCAAGCCTAGATCTGAAGCCATCTCAACCTCCAAGGAAGAAGAAGGAATCAAGGCTCTTAAGGGTGATCTAAGCTGCATCCTACATCTTCTACATCCTCTTCATCGACTCAAGAAGATCAAAAGGAAGATTGAAGCTACATCCATCGTCTTCTTCATCAACTAGAAGAGGTTCAAGGAAGATCATCCCGCAAGAAAGAAGACACCGTCAAAGCATCCGATTCAAGCTTCTGCAACTCAGACAAGATTTTTTTCTTTGAGCATACTCTATATCTTGTTTGAGTGATTTCATATTTGTTCTCTTTTTCATTTCATACAAACAATTGAATCTGAGAATCGTCTCTACCGGTGGTTAGTAGGAAGGCAATCGGAGGTTGTCCGATCTGCGTTGTTGACGTCCCTACCAGGTGGTTAGTAGGAAGGCAATCGGTGGTCTTTCCGATTTACGGTTCAGTGCGTGGCACTAGTGGAGCCTCACCGGATTTGGTGAGGGGTAGACGTAGGACTGGGGATTCAGTCTGAACCACCTTAAAATCTCATGTGTTGTGGTTTGTTCGTGTGATTGCTTCATTCTAAATGCATGCTTAGATTCGAATCGATATATTAGTAATCATCTTGCTAAGTAAATCGTTGTGTCCTTCGTTTAGCTAGTTATATTCCGCTGTAATTTATCTCATCTAGCTATATAGAGGGTTACATTGCGAAAAGAGGGGCAGATCTATTCACCCCTCCCCTCTAGATCCGCTGTCCACTACACAACAGGGTAGACGCCATGGGGTTTGGGGCTTTCCTTAGCATTGAGCCAGTGAGACCCGACCTACCGTTGATCTAGGTTTTGAGAGAGAGGTGGGATAGGTCGAGCCGGGCATTTCTGATGCCATGGGGTCACATGGTCCCCAGCCTAGAGGATGTGGCTAGGATTACCGAGCTGAGGGTAGATGGTGAGGCAGTGAGTGGGATCACCCTACCCGACTATAGCGAGCTTACCCAGAGATTGCTAGGGCTAGAGACCGTCTATGAGACACCTAGCGAGTGTAGGACCATCTTCCGCACCGACCTTACCATGGCCATGGGTTTGGGTGATGCTTGGCATAGGTCTAGGGAGTCCCTACAGCAGTTTTCACAGAGGTTGATAGACGGGGCTAGGGCTACCTACTGCCAGGACCCAGCTGACAGGGAGAGGGTAGACCAAGATTTGAGGAGGTTCTTATTCTTGATGCTCAGGAGGCTGCTGCTTGGCACGAAGGGCGATGTCATCAACTGCCGCTTCTTGGGCATACTCGAGGACTTGGAGGGAGTCAGCTGATACGCCTGGGGAGCAGCGCTACTGGCACACTTGTTAGCCGACCTGTCCACGGGGACAGGTCGTGAGACGACCGTCAGTGGCTTTTCACCATTTCTTCAGGTATGCATTTTTTTATTGTTTTCTTGTTAGAATGCATATGCATATGAATGCTTTGCTAATGTGATGCATGGATGCAGATTTGGAGCCATTTGTACATGTCGATGGGGCGCGCTGACCCACGGCTCGGAGGTGAGGGATCCTTCCCTCTGGCACGGCGCTGGCTACCAGTGGTGATTGGAGCCCCACTCGCATACGAGTTACGAGTGCTGCGACGAGAGTTCCGAGACTTCCCTGCCTCACTGGTACGCATGACTAAATATGATGCATTTTTTTTATTTATTAATTATGATGAGATGATGATGATATGCATGCTTATGGATACAGGTGCGGTGGAGACCCTACAAGGGGATGACTGACGAGGGCCAGCCGTGGGTCGTAGCGGACCGACCTCGTTTCGGATATGAGCTTTGGGTTCATTGCTTGAGCGAGATTGAGCCGCTACGGCTTAGGCTGGTGATGAGGACCCTCGACCTATACTAGGAGTGGATCGAGGTAGGAGAGCCGCGTGGGATAGGCAAGAAGATGCGCGGTCGCACGAAGGCGATCTACTGGAGAGTGCGGTTCTCCGACCAGTACGCCGACTGGCAGCGCGGCGGGACCCGAGTCACTTCCTAGGTAGCGGACAGCTCCGAGTACCTCCGACGCTACTGGGAGGTTTATGCCGGCCGACCCCAGATGAGGGTCTTAGGGGTATGTATGAATGCACTTATTTCTAAATTAAATGCAAATGCTCATGTATATCTATTATGTGACTAATATGTGGTGAATGCAGGATGCACGGGACATAGCAGCGATGGCCATGCAGACCCACCTCCACAGCTTGGAGGCCCAGTTGGCTGCCACACGGGCATACCTTGAGACCCTGGTGAGTGTTTAATTTATCTATATGCACATGAATGTTTGGATTATTGATGATTAGCCACTGACAATCTTAATAAATGCAGCGTGCCCAGCAGGGAGCAGTAGGGAGAGAGACAGGAGAGGCCTCCAGTTCGAGAGGACCTAGTGCAGAGGCGACTGTACTAGCAGAGCAGCTTGACGGAGTAGTGTCACGGGTCGAGGCGGCAGAGCTTGACCTCGTCACACGGGTATGCCCTAAACTTAAACTCAATTTCATTCAATTGTTTATATGATATGCTCATGAAAAGTTGTGTTTACAGACTGAGGAGCTCTGTGCCGCTCTTACCTGCATCGCAGAGGGACAGCAGGCGATGGCCTCTCGGGTGAGTTATTTATTTTCAGTTGTATATTGCCTATTTCATGAATTATTGAACTGTGGAACTGATGAGTTGTTTGAATGTTTGCAGACCTCGGAGCTACAGGCATCGCTTACCCAGACCGCTTTAGCTGGGACAGAGTTGGCCATCCGTGACCAGCGGGTTGCGGAGCTTGAGTGGGCTTTGAGGCGGCGAGAGGAGCTGCCCCAGGACGTGGCGGAGCTGCGAGTCGCCCTCGAGATGGAGCGTAGAGAGCGTGCCCAGGAGCGAGAGGAGCACCAGGCGGACCGTGCCCGCGACCGTGAGCAGCACCAGGTTGATCGTGCCCGGGATCGAGAGGAACGGTCAGCTTGCGAGCGGGAGCTTACAGCCTTGAGGGCCCAGCTAGCCGTTACGCAGGAGCGGCTACAAGCGACTGAGGAGCGGCTTCAGCGAGGCCAGGAGCGGGCGCGGGCTGCAAGGTACACCTTCACCAGCTCTACTTTTGTGGCGGGTTCCTCTCTCCGGCAGAGGAGCGAGGCAGAGGAGCCGGCTCGAGCTCCAGCTACTTCCCGGGGGTCCATGCCCCCTCCACCAGCGCCTCGTCGGGAGGACGAGAGTGAGGCAGAGAGTAGGAGAGAGGAGGGTGGAGGCGAGAGCTGAGAGACTGTACTTGTACTCCTCCACCCTCACACCTGTACATTTGATATATATATATATATATATATGAGATTGAATTTTTTTTTGTTACCTGAGCACTTGTGTAGTTGTGTACTTGTGTCTTCTTTTCCTTCTCGCCTTTTACATTTGCCCTGCGCTTGTAGTTCACACTTGAACAAACAGGTTAATCCATCTGTTCGACTTGGCCCCTTGCTCAATAAGCAAGGGATGTCTTTACTTTGACCTTGATAACGGGTCAAGGGGCCAAGCCTTTAATCAATGAAGGTAAATGATAGATATAAAATGCGCTATGCAAGCAAGCAAATGCTAACTGAAAATAAAATATGCCCCATACAAGAATGCAACCAAGCATATGAGAAACAAAGGGCTTGAAATTCCACAAAGAATCAAAAAGCAAGCATCTTAAATGCTTTGAATGTGATAAGTATGGGCATGCAGTCAAAGATTGCTGGCATGCTCAGGGAAATAGATTAAACTCTAAATCTGTCAAATTTTCTGCTTTCTATGATTCTGATAGAAATAACTTGAGAGATAAAAAGAAAAACTTTGCATGTTTTGAATGTGGTAAGCTAGGCCACAAAGCTGCCAACTGTCGGCTGGCTGAGCATGGAAAGAAAAATTTTCATGTCAATAAAAGAAATACTCATGCTCATACACATAATTTTCATACTCATATGCATGCACATGGGCATCATGTTTCTGCTAACATGAAGAATAAAAACAAAAATTCTGTGGCTTCATGTTATTATTGTGGAAAAATTGGACATTCAATGTTTGAGTGTAAACTGATGGAATATGATGATCATGTTGCTAAAAGATTGTTTAGAACACCTGTTAGGGCTCATACAGGACCCAAGGCAGCTTGGGTTCCGGCAGGATCAAAATAATCCAGTTGTTGCAGGTGTGCCTTGGAAATGAATAAAAGGGGTTAACCAAGGCACTCAACAAGAAAACCCCAGGATACTACAATCCAGGTCAGTTCTGAACTTTGCTTTAAATTCCATTATCTGAAATTGTGAGCATGAAAATTGTGAGTTTCATATTGATTTGCTTGATTGATTGTTGATGATCTCTTCATGTCTAGCTGATCAGTCTGCATTCCAGACTCAGCTACTGAATTTTACTTTGCATATATCTGATGCTCTTCTCTCACTGATTATTGCACTGAATAAATGGGTTGTTAGATGCTCTGCACAATCATTTTTACAGTCGATGCTTTATATGAACCTTGTGTCAATGGACTGCATGCTTGTTGTTGAATGCATAACTTGCTGATTGTGAATAGTTCTTCAGTGTATAGAGTCAATGCATGTGTCTTGTGTCAATGCATTGCATGCTTGATTACATACTTGGAATGAGCTTGAATGGGTCAGTTAGTGTATACAGTCAATGCATGTGTCTAGTACTTGCATATATCATCTGCATGACTGTCAATGAAATTGATCAATACATAAAGGACTGATTTGCATGACTGTCATTTGCCTATTATCGTAGACTGCATATTTTTCAATGCATAATAGGGCTGCTTTGCACTGCATTATCATTTGCTTAACCCTGGTATATCAAATGGTATGTTACTAAAAGGCAAGGAAATCTGCCCGGAGGTTTCTACCATGTGTGAGATGGTCTTTGAGACCAGGTTCTCCGCCGAGTACCATGGGTCCTGTCTTCATGTAGAACAGTGCACTGCATCATATGTTGAAAAATCTGAAAAAGGATGAAAATGCTTATAACTTGGATGCATAAACCTGAATTGATTGCATACTTGTCTCATGTATCCTTGGTGCATAGTCTGCATGTAGGACAGTATGTTGCATAGCATATCTCTTGCATCATGATGTCAGGGGGAACTGAGAGTTCTATTCAATTCATTGAATCCTATTCACTTCTCAGTGTTCTCATTCAAATGATTCATATTCTTTGACATCAGTTGATCATTGAACCATATTGCCAATTGCTATCTTTTCCTCATCATTTTCACTAAACAACAGCTTTGCATCTGGTTTAGTACATTGAATGGTGATTATTGCAATTGTTCACTTATAAGAATCACACTTATAAATTGAAAGGAACTAAAGGTTTAACCTTTATAAATTGGAGAGTTAAGTGTCTGCAGTTCAGAATTTGAGATAAAAGAAAACTTTTATAGCTTTTAATCTTTGTCTCATGGCTAAAATAGAAAAAGTTTTTGTAATGCCTAAATGTGTTGAACTGGATATGTCTAGAACAGGCTAATAAGAGTGTGTACTAATTTTTTAAACAATCACTCTAAAAGAATTAAGGGCAGCAGTAAATAAGATCATTAATGTTAAGAACTGAACACAGTGACAGAGCAATGGCTGATTGCACTGAGAAACTGTGAACTCCTCCAAAGAAGAAGGAGAATTCACATGTCATGAGGTGATTCAGAATATCTCTGTTCATAGGGTCAAATCTATTGGGGGAGTCCTCACCAAGTAACTGAGGGTACTGGCCTCTAATCAAGGTGTACCCTTAATGTCAAAAGTGAAGACTATCCTTTGTGGGTTCTGATCTAAAATAGGTCTAGTAGTTTATACCTAGTAACTGGGGGTACCTGCCTCTGATCAAGGTGTACACCTAATGTCAACAGCATAAATGCCACTGATCTATTTACTTAGTTCAGGTTCTGAAAAATTCAAAAGTGAAAATCAAACTGCTGTAACCCTTCGAAAAATCAAAAGTCAATGAGTGAAAATTATTTTCAATACATATTCAAACTGCCATTCTTGATCTTCCATGTTTAATCACAAAAGGGTATTATTTCTGACTTATCTATTAATACCATGTGCCCTAGATTCATTGCTATAAATGGAATCTATAAACTCTTTTTCAAGGGTCAGATGTTTTACTCTAGATTTATCACTGTTAAACCTGAATTTTTGTCAAAATTGTATGTTGCTGATTCTTATACTTTAACAGTTGTTTATAATCATGCTTCCTTTCTGAACCTATGATTCAGCTGTTGTCAAGTGACCCTCCTACCTTCTCTACCTTTGTTTATCTGTTCATATTCCTTCTCAAAGGGGGAGCATTTATTTAGGGGGAGAAATAATTTAAGGGGAGTCATACCTTCAGGGGGAGTTTATTGCCTGAGAAGTCACTTGCATGCATACTGCCATGTTTCACACATATTTTTTTATTGTTCTTCCCTTTTCGATTATGTCAAAGGGGGAGAAAATTTTGTGTGTGACTCACTGTCACTGTTTATTGCCATCATCAAAAAGGGGGAGAATGTTGTGCCCCTTAGGCACAAGCATGTGCTATGTTGCTTTGATGATAGAAATGCTATTTGGTTTTGATGATAGCAAGACAGTGAGTGCATTTGAGTGCATTTGATATTATATTTTGATGATAGCAATGCTATTGTGTTTTGATGATTTCTCAGATGGGTCGACACCCCCAGAGTACAAGTCTATACACTGTCTGTCTGTCTTGTGTCTCGTGCAGCGTCAACGCTGTGAGAGCATTCTCAAGTCTGCAGCGTCAACGCTGTGAGAGCATTCTCAAGTCTGCAGCGTCAACTCTATAAGTCCATTGTCTCAGCCACCGTCTCATTTAGCGTACGCTCTCAAAGTCTGCACATTAGCATCAGGAACATCGCTGTTGGGCATCAAAGTCTGCACATGAGCATCAGGCAGCAAGTGTGTACAACGCCCTGTGTAGGCACGACAAGTCCATACACTGGTTGCACATTGCACAACATGCGAAGTCACCAAGTGTGTACATTGCATAGCATGCAGGCATCAAAGTCCATACATCCACAGTGCATTGGCTAAGTCTGTACACTATCTGTCTCACTTAGAGTCTAAGGCAAAGTCTGTACAGTGAGCGTCTCATTGGTGAAGTCTGTACACTCACCAGTTGAACTTCAAAGTCCATACATTGGACTGTAGCTTACACGAAGCTAAGCCCATACATCGCTCAAGTCTGTACAGAGTCCAGCGTCTCATTCACCGTCTCATTTAGCGTCTCATTGCATGGGATAAATCTGTACAGCATTCAGTGTCTAGAGTTTCATGAAGTCTGTACATCAGAATGTTATAGCAAGTCTGTACATTGTCTGTCTTCCTTAGCGTCTTGATCTCTAAAGTCTATACAAACTTCAGCGTCTCTTTGTGCGTCTCTTGCAAGTCCATACAACGCTTCAAACTAAAGCTTGTACATCAGACAGTGTTTAGGCGAAGTCTATACATCCGTCCGTAAAGTGTCTTGGCCACCGTCTCACGACCACCAAGTCTATACATTGGTCGGTGGCATGTCTGCACATTGGACTCTTGATCAAGTCTACACATTCAAGTGTGTACAACGAAGTCTGTACACTGACTCGCTTCATGTCCCTAAAGTCTGTACATCCACAGTGAAATCCAAAGTCTATACATTGGTCTTCACATTGAAAGCCTATACATTGCTGGATGATCAAGTCTGTACAATGGGGGGCTTTTCCTACGCTTGGCCAAGTCTATACACTCATACCTTTCCCTACGTTTTGCTGGCCAAGTCTATACATCGCTGAGTCTGTACATTGCTTACAGCTCACACGTTCAAAGCCTAAAGTCTGTACAGCGTGAAGTCTATACATTGGGTTCAACTCTTCAAAGTCTGTACAGTGGCTTCGCATCAACAAGTCTGTACATTACCTTTGTGCTTCAAAGTTTGTACACTGCTTGAGCCTCAACAAGTATGTACAGCGAGTCCCTTCTCATCTGAAGTCTGAACATTGCTTTACACTATAGCAACTCCATACACTGCTTCAGATCTGATTCATAACGTCTATACATTGGTTCTCAATGTACACACTTATTCCTTGTGCTGCTTCACGCATAAAGTCTATACACTGGCTTTGATGCCAAGTCTATACGTCGACTGGCAGTCTTCAGCTAAGTGTATCCTTTGCTTCATAACATGAAGTCTCTGCATTGCATTCTCATTCAGCGAAGTCTCTACATTGCATACAAGCATCACAAAGTCTGTACAGCATGCCTTGCTGTTCACTGCCTTCAAAGTCACATTGTATTGCGTCAACGCAGTGCATTGGCATGTAGTGAAGCGTCAACGCATTGCATTGTGCATGCCCTGGCAAAGTCACATTGTATTGCGTCAACGCAGTGCATTGGCATGTAGTGAAGCGTCAACGCATTGCATTGTGCATGCCCTGGCAAAGTCTATACATCGCTTGTATTCATTTGAGTCTCACTCTAAGTCTATACATTGCTCTTGGACATCATAAAGTCTATACATCATGTCGTTCACATCTGCAAGTCTAGACATTGGAAAGTCTATACACTGCTTCAGCTTAAACTGATGACTTATCCGATGCTCTGTCTGACAGGGACTGAAGAGGCTAATGAAGGGCACGTGATCCAAGGTGCCTGGCTCGTGATCCAAGGATGGACGAGATGCCAGGATGCTGCCACGTGGTCCGAATTTTTAGGGCAGGAAATGTGGAAGCCACACGCGCCCAGTGTGCCTACTGCTGCTGCTGCTATATATATATACAAGCCTTCTTCCACAGAAGAAGAGGATCGAGATAGAGGAGAGAAGCTGTCGATCCAGCACAAGAGAGGAAAGAAAATAGAGAGAAGAGAAGAGCAGAGAGTGAGAGATTAGCGAAAGAAGAAGAGAAGAAGAGTAAGAGAGAGATTGAGAGCTGGAGTTGAGAAAGAGAGAGAGTTTGAGGTTGTCTGGCTTTTGGATCGAATCCAAGCTAGAGCTGCTCCTTCGAGAGCTATATTTGTGCTTCATTGTTTCAGCTTTCTGTTGTTGCTATTTCCTGTCCTTTATTTTATCTTTTACATCTTTCTTCAAGCTGTTAGTCAGCGGATTGCAGAGGTGCTGCCTCTGGACGGCTAAGCTGTATTGTCCAGCGGTTTGCAGTGGAGGATTTCACTGGACAGCAAGTTGTGTTGCTTAGCGGGGCGAGGAGGATTCCTCGGACGGCAAGCTGTGTTGCCCAGCGGTTGTATGGCAAGCTGTGATGCCCAGCTGTTCAAGCTGTGAGTCAACGAAATCCACACTCGGTTTGAGTGTGGGGTGGATGTAGGTCTGCTGGACCGAACCACCTAAAAACCCCTTGTGCATTGTGGTTTGTTTTGTTCTATTGTGCTTCCGCTAGATGAATGCATAGGGGCGCCCCATGTGTTTGGCTTCTGGTTGAGCAGAAGAGTTAATTAGTCTTCTTAGAGTATTTTAATTTGTCAAGAGAGCAAAATTCTAGTTGAGCTATACTTTGTCTAAATCTGTCTTGTTAGCACTCTAGTGATCTTACTGTGTGTTTGTTTTGTTCCGCATCTGCCCATTAGCTTTTAAGCTTGTCTAGTTTGCGAACTAGTAACTTTAGTGAGCATCATATTTTAATTGGGTGAAAGATTTTTAAAGGGCTATATTCATTCACCCCCCCTCTGAATACTGCACCGAACGCAACAGCCCTAATGATTGTCCATTCAATGAAAATGGTTCAGATTTAATGATTTCCTTGTAGTTCTGATATATCTTTTTTGAAATCATCTATGTTCTGTAGTTTTAATAGACTTTCACTAAAGACTGCATGTTGTGCTTTGAATGACTATCCTAATATCTGAAAATTCAAAGTTCATGACCATCTTGGTGATACACTCAGGCTTAGTATTATTTTTAAACATCTTGATGAGCTGAAATTCTTGAAAATTAATTTGACAGAGCAATGATATTGTTGCACGGAGAAACATGTCATGTAATCAAATCAAGTGACAAATACATATGTCATGATGTGCCCCTGTTATCTCTGTCTTAAAACTTTTGGACTCTAGGCAGAGCAATGGCATAATTGCTGAGAAATATATCCCCTCATCAAAGAATTGAGACAGGATATGTCATGACGTGACTTTGCTATCTCTGTTCATCTTGAAGCATGACATTTAGTCTTACCAAATTCCTAGGAATACTGGCGTCTAACAACGTGTATTCTTACGGCTTGGAGGCATGTACTAGACTTGATTACTCGTAAAATATGAGTGTTGTGCCTTCAAATGTAAATGATATTGATAATCAAACTTGTTGAATACCTAAAATTCCATGCTTTAGTCATGATTGTTTAGCCTCAATACATGCTTTTGTGTTATTGCCTTTATCGTTATTGAATATGGATATATAAGACAAGAGAATGTTAAACACTGCCATGATATGCACCTTTGGTTCATTTCTATTAAATCTTGGATGTAGCTGCTTTTCGAACTCTATTGATGCTCTCGGATTTCATTAGCTTTGAACCATATATGTTGCTCACGGCATGCTTCAGTTTTGCATATAATGGCTTGCTCTCCACTCCTTTCAGCTATGGTCTCACAAACATTTTCCTTTATCACTCCTTTTTTTGCTATTGGCAAAGGGGGAGAATTCTTTGTGTGAGTCCTTTGTAAGCTATGCGTTATCGTGTTGTCACAAGAGAGAGTGCCTTGTCGACATGGGAGAGTCATGGGAGTATCAAAGGGGGAGAGCCTTCATCTGTGATAAGAGTTTGTGCATAGCATTCACATGTAGCATTCACATGCTTTGATCATCCATGCATACATATCCGCATTTACATGTTTCACTATCATGGATCTTGAGCTGCACACAGGTTGCATATGTCATAAACTTTGCCATATTTGCCATATTGCATATTTCTGTCATATAATGACTCACAGTGTTGCCATCATCAAAAAGGGGGAGAATGTTGTGCCCCTATGGTCATTTGAGTTCACTTGAGTAATTCAACATTATCCTACGGTCATTTGAGTTCTGTGGTATTCTTGGTTTTGATAATGGCTAAACATTATTAGTCATTGATATTTTCCACTCTCATGTGACTGACATACGTGATGGTTTGTTCATGACAGGCACGCCATTACATGGACAAAGAATTCAGTGAAGTCGGCAAAAGTGAAAGCTCATTGATCGTGCCCAAGCAAGGATGCGAAAACATGCAAAAGTCGACACGTGATATTCGGCTCGTGACACATACAAGGTCAATGCATAAAGAAGTACAGCCAAGAGAATCCAAGGCCAGAAACTCAGTTAGTACATTTTAGACTATCAAGGGAGATGCCACAGACATGAACGGGCTGGTAATGGAGTTGAACGGTGGAGCTGAAGCGGCTAACGGACCGACCCGGGCTGGACCGGGGACTGCCCAGCTGGCGGTCGACCGCCCCAGCCAGAGGCTCCCCGTCTGCAGTTCCTTCAGCTGTAGGTCGACCGCCAGCCAGTGGTGGTCGACTGGAAATCCCAGGGACCGCCCGTTTGCAGGTTTCACAGTAGCGGTCGACCGCCAGGAGCTGCAGGTCGACCGCTAGCCCCGAGCCATCAATTGTTGACTTTGTTTCCAACTTCGAAAAGGGCCATTCACCATGAATTTGTTTAATCCAAAAGGCACCAAACTTGTCACAAATTGTGGATCTGGTCTAGGGGGTTTCTATAGACCATTCAAGGTCTATAAAACTCTCACTTGAGGGATTAGAAACCCTAATGCTTCAAGGCTTCAAGAGAGATCAAGGGAGGCCATTTTCGAGGCACTATAGCACCTCTGTGAACATTTTTTCAGGAAGGAGTTCTTCATCCATTCCAAGGCATTCAAGTCCAGATCTGAAGCCATCTCAACCTCCAAGGAAGAAGAAGCAATCAAGGGGTTCAAAGGTGATCTAAACTGCATCCTTCTTCCTCTTCATCAACTCAAGAGGATCAAAAGGAAGATCAAAGCTACATCCAACACTCTCTCCATCAACTCAAGGTGATTCAAGTTCATATCTCAATCCAGCAACCTCCAAGGAAGAGCAGAAGCAAGAAAGGCTAATAAGGGAGATCAAAGGAGGCTGCAAGGGTGTGTTCAAGGGAGAGGAGTTCGAGTACTGTAGCTGTGAACAGTACTCCGGGAAGAAGTTCTTCATCATATCTCCAAGTGATTCAAGCTACTTCAAGAGGAGATCAACTCTAAGCCAAGTGAAGCATCAGATTCAAGCTCCAGTAAACTCAGACAAGATCTTTTCTCCTTGAGCATATTTCATATCTTGTTTGAGTATTTTCATACTTGTTCTTTCCATTTCATTCAAACATTTGGAACTGAAGATCATCCCTACCGGTGGTTAGTAGGAAGGCAATCGAAAGTTGTCCGATCTGCGGTGTTGACGTCCCTACCGGCGGTTAGTAGGAAGACAATCGGTGATCTTTCCGATTTACGGTTCAGTGCGTGGCACTAGTGGAGCCTCACCGGATTTGGTGAGGGGTGGACGTAGGACTGGGGATTCAGTCCGAACCACCTTAAAATCTCGTGTGTTGTGGTTTGTTTGTGTGATTGTTTCGTTCTAGATGCATGCTTAAGTTCTAATCGATATAATAGTAATCATCTTGCTAAGCAAATCGTTGTGTCCTTCATTTAGCTAGTTATATTCCGCTACGATTTGTTCTATCTAGCTATTTAGAGGGTTCCATTGCGAAAAGAGGGGCAGATCTATTCACCCCTCCCCTCTAGATCCGCTGTCCACTACATAACAAATGGAAGTGCGATAGGCCCAAAGAGCTTCAACCAGCTTTTCTGGCCAATCTGCGAATTTGTTAGCTTCACATGTTTTCTTAACAATTTTAATCAAAGTTTTATTAGTTGCCTCTGCTTGGTCATTGCTCTGCGGATAATAAGGAGATGAATGATGCAATGCAATGTTATACCTGTTGTAGAGATCTTTAAGCTCCTGAGAGATGAATTGGGGTCCATTGTCGGTGACGATGGTACTTGGGATGCCAAACCTTGCGATGATGTTCTTCATTATAAACTTGCAAACGGTTGACGCTTTAATCTCCACGTATGCTTCCGCTTCTGCCCACTTGGTGAAGTACTCCGTTGCCGTGAGGATGAATGACTTTTACTTTGTAAGGAGGTTGGAATCACCAAGAGGTCCAATGATATCGAAAGCCCACATGGAGAAAGGCCATGGGGAAGACATAGGATGGAGTGAAGAAGCTGGAGAATGTATCTTATCGGCGTGTAGTTGGCACTTAACACACCTTCGGACATAGATAGAACAATCCTCTTCTAAAGTGGGCCAATAGAAGCCTAGCCTAAGGATCTTCTTAGTTAGCATCTGGCTGTTCACATGACCACCACACACTCCTGAATGCGCCTCTTCCACGACCTTCCAAGATTCATCATCGTCGAGGCATCTTAATAAAACACCTGTGAGCCCTCTTCTATAGAGCACACCTCCAACCAAAACGTAACGTTGAGCCACTCTTCTAATTGCTTTCTTCTCTTCTACAGTGGCTTCCTCAGGATAGGATTGATCATTGCAATATCTGGCAATCTCGTAATACCATGGTTTCTCCTCATCAGCCAATTCTTCTTCCCAATCTAATAACATGACCTCTTTGTTTTTAAGAGCTTCACTCTGCCTGATCTTCTCAAGCACCTTGTCCCTAATGTCGAGGAACGCACGATCCTTAATAGCTAGAGTATCACGCTGATGAATGAGGGGAACATGGAAATCTTGTTCAGGAGGAAAACTAAAGCAGAAGCCAATGAAGCAAGGGCGTCAGCTAAGATGTTTTGGGTACGAGGGACATGGACAAAGATCAACTTGGTAAAGAGTTTGGCATAAGCTGAAGCAAGTTCTTGGTATGGCTTGAGCTTAGGATTGATAGTGCGGCATTTGACAAGCACCTGGCATAGAATGAGTTGACTATCACCAACAATTCGTAATTGGGTAACACCATATTCATGAGCGGTTTGCAGGCCGGTCAAAAGAGCTTCATACTCAGCTATATTATTTATGACAGGGAAAGTAAGCTGAGCGGCGAATAGGATGGTGACCCCTTCTGGTGTTAATAGAACCATGCCGATCCCTTTTCCCTGGGAATTTAGAGCTCCATCAAAATGTAATGTCCACATAGGATCGTGGGGTTGATTAACGGACATTAGTTCCTCATCTGGAAACTCTGAATTGACTGGATCAAATTGGGGTAGAGGGTGGTGAGCAAGATGTTCGGCAATGGCGTAGCCTTTGATAGCTTTCTGTTGAATGTAAGTAATGTCGAATTGGGAAAGGAAACTCTGCCAGCGTGCTAATCGGTCGGTAAGAACAGATTTTTCAAGAAGGAATTTAATCGGATTCATGCGAGCAATGAGATGAACCTCGTGAGCTAAGAAATAATGCTTTAACTTCTGAACTACCCAGACTAGAGCGGCACAAGTCTTCTCCATAGCTGAGTACCTCTGCTCACAGGGGTTGAGAAGTTTAGACAAGTAGTATGCTGCCCTCTCCTTCTATTCTTCATCTACTTGTGCAAGGACAGCTCCTACAGAGTCATCCAGGACAGAGACATAGAGAATGAGCGGTTTACCTGGAATTGGCGGCCTCAGGACAGGAGGATTGGCCAGATAATCCTTCAGTCCATCAAAAGCTGCCTGACACTTGTCATCCTAATTAAACTTGACTCCCGACTTAGTAAGCTCGTAAAACGGCCTACATTTTTGTGAATGCTGGGAGACAAAGCGGTGAATAAATTGCAACCTCCCGATTAATCCTTGAACTTCCTTCAAATTCTTGGGAGGAGGCATATCTCTGATGGCCTTCGCCTTATTAGGATCGACTTCAATTCCCCTTTTGCTGACAATAAATCTGAGTAATTTCCCTGATGAAATGCCAAATATGCACTTCTTGGGGTTCATCTTCAACTGATACTCTCGTGATCTTTGCAAAACTTTAGCTAGAACCCCAGGATACTCCATCCTTGTTCTTGATTTTACTACCAGGACATCCACGTACACCTCAATATAAACGTGGATCATATGATGAAAAATTGCCATCATAGCCCTCTGATAGGTGGCTCCAGCGTTCTTAAGTCCAAAAGGCATGACCATATAGCAGTATGTACCCCACGGTGTAGTGAACGATATTTTCTCTTGGTCCTCCTCGGCCAGGCGAATCTGATTATAACCTGAAAAATCATCCATAAAGGAGAGAGTCTCATATCCTGCCGTATTATCAATCAAAATATCAATATGAGGGAGGGGGAAGTCATCTTTAGGACACGCACGGTTGAGGTCCCGAAAGTCTATACAAATTCTGACCTTTCCGTCCTTCTTCATGACTGGGACGATGTTAGCCACCCAATTGGGATAGAGGACAACTCTAACAAATCTAGCCTTGTGAAGCTTATCGACCTCTTCTTTCATCTTTAAAGCCATATTAGGGTGGAAACGTCTCAACCGTTGTTTGACCGGGACAGACCCTGGCCTAAGTGTAAGCCGATGTTCAACGAGCGTAGGGTCTAATCCAAGCATATCTTCATAACTCCATGCGAATGTGTCCTTATATTCTTGAAGTACCAAAATAAGCGCCTCCTCTTCGGATGGCGGCAAGTTTTTGCTGATGAGGACAATCCTAGGGTCTTCTTCGGTACCCAGATTTATCTCTTTGGTATGTTCTTCTACTGAGGCTGATGGTTCATCAAATCTCCTCATGCCACTAGCAAAAGCATCAGCCTCGTCCTCATATTCTTCGTAACTTTCATCCCCCTCTTTAACAGGGTCTTCATCATTCATAATCTCATAAACACCAAAACCCTTATAAGAAACACAAGTATCCTCATATTCCAACTTCGGTAGGATAATCGGGTCCTCCACAAATTTGGGGATGGCTAAGCAAGCCTGACATCTAATGGCTAACTCTTTGAGAAATCTACGAGGAATCTGCTTGCCCTTGGATTTCTTATGTGAAGCTACCCCATGAGTCTTAATATCAGAAGAGTAAGAACAACTAGCTTGATCACTAGAACGTGACAAAGAAGAGAAAGGAGGAGAAAAGGCGGGTACAGAAGGGGATACAGATGAAGACCCCTTGCCAGAGGGGTAGAAAAGATTTATCAATGAATCCTAGAAGAGCGGCCCCTGGGTCGGGACACACTCAGAAAAGAGATAGGAGGTCTCCTCAATAGAGATGGAGGATTGAAAAGTTGGATTTTTGGCATTTTTTTTCGTTTTTATTTTTATTTTCTTTTTCATTTTCAAGGAGGAAGCAATGCGAGGAGGAAACATGAGGTGGAGTTGAAATTGACAAGTTGGCAAAAGATTGAATGAGTGATGACCCGCGCGGGGGTGTGATGGAGAGTCTGGAAAATTGCTCGAGGAGCAAGGGAGGAATTGGAGAAGAAACTTGAAGTGGATTTGGGGAAAAGTTTATTAAGACCGCGGGTGGTCTAGGAATGTCTGAGAAAAACAATTGATCAATCAGATGGACAACATCCGTCGGGTGAATAGACTTGGTAAGGAAGAGGCCGGCCCACAGCCTATCTATATTGAAGCCTTCCTCGAACGGCACATCGGGCTCTCCAGTATCTGTATAATCACTTAGCAACTGCCTCTTATCTGTGATCACTACTGGCTTCTCAATTAGCTCATGAATCAGCGACGGCCATTCCGGATCAGTTGGCATAAATAGACGGCTCAAAGCAATAGTAATATCATTCTTATCAAACCATCTATACCAGTCACACTCCGGATCACCCATTTTCCTTCTTTTGTCTGGCCGCAAGGATTCCAAGGCTTTGTAAGTGGCCAATGGGGCTATGTGGCGAGCAAACTGTCTTGCATGCACATCTTGATAGTCCAGCATAGAAGTAACTATTGTAGTCTGCTCATTATTTTGGTCACCACCTTTGACAAAATGTGTTTGCAGTGTCCAGGTAAGCGGTTGGCGATCTGTCTTCAAAGTGGATGTCATAACTGCCCATGGTTCATTCTCATTCTTGCTCGGCCCTTTATAGCCTAGGCCGCCCCGTACCATTAATTTTTGTGGCATAATGGGCTTAGTTCTGCCTTGGAAATTAACACCCAGGCCTTTACCGGCCTGATACCCCATTTTCATTAGAATATTCCAGCCAGGGGTATTCAGTATGCTCTTCTTCTTCTTCCCCTTGGAAGTCAGGGGTGTCATGGCAACTGTTGTAACTGTCTTGGATGGCCTCGGCCGTGGGTTAGTGATATCTAACACTGATAGCAACGGTTTATTGGAAGGCCAAATAGAAGGAACTGATGTTGCTAAGTGTATGTCTTCATCTGGCAGACTCGGCATGCTAGTGACTTTGATAATGCGGCCCTTATGTGGAAACTTGAGGCATTGATGATTTGTAGAGGGCACTGCATCTAGCTGTTGAATATAGGGACGGCCCAGGATGCCATTAAATGTTGGATCCATGTCCAAGATGTGAAAATCTACTGTGATTGTAGCTAGGCCCAAACCGACTTTTAATGTTATCATGCCCAAAGGAGGCTTTTTGGTGTTGTCGTAAGCTGTGACTATTATAGTGGACGGCCGAATCTGACTTCCCGGAACGCCGCACATCTTTAAAGTGCTGGGCGGAAATACATTGATGGATGCCCCAGTGTCCACCAAACATTGTTTTACTGCCACCTTGTTAATGTCCACTGTGATACACAGAGCATATTTTCGAGCCGGTTAAGGTGCTAGTTCATGTTCATAAAAATAATTGCTGGCTGCCCGCTAGCGGGCGTTAGGACTGTGGTTATGTGCTCAGCAGGAATGTCTTCATTAACCATAACCTTCTGCAGATATTCTTTTAAGGCCAATTGATGGGTTGTTGACCTTTTAATCAGCTCTAAAATAGAAATTCTTGCCGGAGTCCTGTCCAGATGCTTTAATAAATCATATAGAGTGCCCGGTATAGACTCTTGCTCCTGTTCTTGCTCATTAGGCCCTTGTGCAGGCTCTTGCTCCCTCTGAGAAAAAATGCGGTGGAATATCCGCCCACTGCGGAGTACCATAGTTTGGTTCGGTGACGCCTCTGTCGGGCTAAGTGTGGATGGAGGGTTGGCGGAAGAGGAAGGGGTGTTAGTGTTGGCCGGTGTTGGAGGGGTGTTCAAAGGAGAGGCTCCCGTAGGGGGTGTCGAAGAAGGGTTCAAAAAAGGAGCCCCCGCAGGAGGCGTAGGAGGAGTAAGGGGTGCCTGAGTGTGGGAGGAAATAGTTGGTTGAATAAGGAGAGGTCTGGGCACAAATGGAGGGTGGACGAACGGTGAAGGGATCCTTGCCGGTGGAGGGGTAATGGCGGTAGATGTAATGGGTGTCAACGATGGGCGGATGAGGAGTGGCCTAGATGGCAAGGGTGAAGGGTTGGTGAGGGGTGGTGGAGTTTGCTGTGTCAAAGGTTGCGATGGCGGAGGACGGATAAGGAGAGGCCAGGTTGGCAAGGATGGGGAATTAATTGGAGTAGATGGGGTTTGATTAATAGGCGTAGAAGGGAACGGGCCAACTGGGGAGTAGAAGTGGGAAGTGTGCGTAAGAGGCGCGGAGGTTGGTTTGAATTGTGGTTAAATGCCCCGACAGAGGTGTTTTCTTCGTGCCATCCCTGCCCTCTCTCCACCTCGTGGAGGGTTGTGACAGTGTTTACATGCTGGTTTGGGGGGTGCTCCGGCAGTGGATTGTGGACAATCCCCATATCTTGCTGCGGTGCTGGAGCTTGCTGTTGTGCTTGTGGAGCTAGTTGCTGCGGCTGCTGAGCCTGCTGTTGTCGAGGAGGCCTTCTTGCTTTTAGAGTGGCTATGAACTGCCTCATCTCGTCCCAATTGATACCGCCTTGGTCATTTAAATCATAGATATAGTCCTTGAAATGAAAGCAGTGGTCAATATTGTAACCAGGTGAGCGGTGGAAAACACAGTAGCAGGATGCGTCAACGTTGGCGGGCCACGTCGTCCTTTCTTTCGGCAATATGAGCAGGTCGGCTGTAGTGTCCCGGATCTTTCGGATCCTTCCTTGTGGGTCCCGGATCTATTTTATCGGAGTGTTCGACCCTGTTGTGTCCGAAATTTCGTTTCGAACATCTTTCATGTTCGGATCGACGCGATCCGGAGTTGTTTCGGAGGCCCGGAGTGTGTCCGTGGCTTTTCCCGTGCGTGTTTTCTGATTTCCACGTACGGGTTTCGGTGAATCCTTCGGAACCCTATAGCGGGTGAACCGGGTCGTTCACCAGCCTACGAGTGGTACCGTTGCGATCAGCGCGTCGAGGCGATCGAGGAGGTGTATTTTTCTATTTTTCGGGATTTTTCTGATTTTCTGGATTTTCTATATATATCAATACTTTTTCTTTTCCTTTTACCTTTTTCTTTTCTTCTTCTTCCTCCTTCCTTCAACCGTGAGAGCTCCCCCTCCCCCGCGGCCGATCTTCTTCTCCCCGGGCGACCGAGACGCGGCCCCCCTCACTTCGGCAACGGCGTGGCAGCGGCGGCGGCGGCAAGGCGGTCCCGGTGGCGTGCTTTTCGCGGCGAGAGGTGGGGCATTCGTGGGAGTAAAAGCTTCATCCTTGATTTCGGCGGTGATTCGGTAGATTTCGAGCTTCCTTGAGGTAGGGGGACGGATCCTTGCCCTCTTCATAGCATTCCCCGTGATTTCTAGGCCGTGGAGAGGCCGAGTGGGGTTAAATCCATGCCGGGAGGGTCATTCTCATGCTTGGGGTTTGAGCGCCGGATCCGTCGATTCGTGGAGTTTTTGATCGATTTGGGGGCTCTAGATGCATGCTAGGACGTTGTGGGGTGATCCCCCGTTGTTTTCCCTTCACCAGGGGTGGTGAATGGGCGTGGATTTATGTTTTCTGGGCGTGTTTCGTGAACCGGGCTCGACCCGTTGTCGCGCTATAGTCCAGTGGCGCGTTCTTGATGAACGCGCCGTTGTTGACACCCGTTTTATACCCAATAAGTTGGGTCATCTCCTTATTCATTCAATATGATGCTCCGAGTTGTTCACTCTTCATTGAATTCCTTTTAATCAGTTGAAGCCTGTTTTCTGGGTCTCAATTCCTGGACTAGACCTGGTTCCTGGTGGCACTTCGTTCAAAAGCTTGGCAATCCCTCCATTCTATTTTCTTGAAAATCAATGATAATAACGGTCTGGACTAGGCGCGTCATTTCATAATAACGCATGAAGCCTAGGCCGTTACTCTTTGAAGAGTCCCAAGACTTAGGGCCTCGTTGTCCTTTGATAATAACGGTCTACTCCCTAGCCGTTGTTTACTTATGACGCCCTATGCCTTGGCCGTTACTTACTTGAAGAGTCCTATTGTTTAGATCTTCTTCCCGTCGATATTATCCTTTGGATAGGGTTGAAAATGACGGTAATGCCTTGGAGCGTTATTTCCAAGTGGCGGTCTATCGTGCAACCGTTACTTCCTTCAGAGAGTCCTGACAGTTCAGGCCTTTTCTCTGCTACTCCGTGGACGAGATAGGGTTTTGGATTGGCATTATCTCCTTCAATTCTAATCCTCAGGACCTCTCGTTTGTTTCTTTGGACTCTTGTTGATATTATCCTCAAGGATTTGCTAAGGATTATCCTCCTTTCTTGGCTGATTTATCTTCAACTCGACCTGAGAGTTTGAGGGAGTCTATAAATAGAACCCTTGATTTCATGACCCAAGGGAGAGGAAGATTTGATTCACGACGAAGTGCTGCCAAATTCAGGAGCCATCTACATCCAGGAGGAGCTGCTTCCCACGTCCATCTTCCAAGTCAAGGGAGTAATTTTGGGTTTTAGCTTGTCAAGATCATCATCATTGCATGCTCAAGTTTCCCTTGGTTTTATCAATCAAAAGCATTGTCCCTCCTCTTCCTCCACGTTTTTCACTGTTGCTAAGCATACACATATCCTCCTAAACTTAAAAAACGCCCAGAGGGGTTAAAAAACCAACAACTCCCCGGTAATCCCCTCTCCTTTTGATGTTCTTAAGCTTTTTAAGGATTGATGCTATACTTATGTTGAGGGCTAATTGAGGTTGTGTTGTTTTGCTTTCTACATCCTTGGCAGGTTTTACAGGATCACTAGCACGAGGCCCAAGCCTTCTAGCCGGCTGGAAGGGTTGGAGTTCAAAGAATTCACATCTTTTCACTGCAGGTTATCTGACGGTCAGGTGCAGGAGCGTTATTTCCTTCTGGCGGTCTATCGCACGACCGTTACTTCCAAGCGACGCACAGGGTTTGGACCGTTATTTGCAAGTTGATCTGCAGGCTTTCCTTGGTTTTCTCTCCCGTGGGCGGGTGTTTCATCCACCTACTTCCAAGGTATATTCGAGTCTTTGACTTGTGTTTACTTTGGTGGCGATCACGACTTTCCTTAGTGTTGGGCACTAGCTGTCTTTTTCATCAAATCTCTTTATTCCCTTGATTGTTCCACCCCTAGCGGTGTGTTTTTATTTATCTTTGCTCCACGCCCCGGCGTGTGTTTTTGTTTTTCCCTTAGCGTAATTTGATTGAGATAGCATGCCCATGCTAGAGTTAGATTTGATTGCCTAGGTTCATGTTCACATGTGCATAGGTTGAGCTGATCTTTGGTAGTTTATTTATCATCTCGCCATATCATTTTTCAAAACCCTCACAATCAACAAAAAAAGAAAGAAGATAAGAAGAGATAGGTAAACAAACAATCAACAGATAATTTTTTGGCGATCACGGTGGGACAACTAGTGCCAATCGTGCTTCTGATTCCTGTTTAAACCTGCCATCATCTGTTTGTTCAGTTGTCTTTTGATCCCTTTGTTTTCACCCCTCTTTCTGGTTTTCTGAATCATATGACGGCCCTGTCTCGGCGCGTTACAGTGTTCTGACGCGGGGACATCAGGCCGTCGCTTGTCTCTGTGGTGTGAGCTTTCACGGGTTTTCCTGTTACTTCAGTTTGTTTTTTGGTTCCCTGGCTCATACGACGGTCTGGAACCCCTGCGTTACATTATTTATGGCGGTCTGGTCTCTGACCGTTATTTGGCTCTGACGCAGGGGCCTTCGTCCGTCACTCTCCTGGCAGGTACGCATCCGAGGTGCAGTTATTTCCGCAGTTTTTGGCTGTGATTTATTGCTTGGGTGCTGCTTGATTTCTGCCATAATTCCATTCATATCTTCATATCATTATGTGCACCGTTGTTTGCTAGATTCTAGGCTAGACTTTGCATGCACTCCGGTGCACATAGGGTCATCCATCTTTTCATATATTAGACTGCATTTTCCTACCTTGTTGTGAGGACCTCTCGTCTCCATATTCCTTGGGGCCGACTAGGAAATCACAGCAGGGACCTCCATAAGTCCCCGCGAGCCGTGGATTCCCACACGGACGCCGGGCCGGTTGTACCTTTCCCCCCTTGTGTCTAGGGTTGCATAAGTGAAGGAGTGGTCACACTTAAAGTCAAGCCAAGTCCATATCCACCTCCTATTAGGAACCCATTTGGAGAGAGCACATATCAATCAATTCACTAAAGTTCCAAAGGAGAAACCATAAAGAAACTTTGTTTGCATCATCTTAAGCAACTTGGTTGGCTTTTGAGTGTCTTCATTCCCTATCACTTATATCTTGTTTGAATCACCTAGGTGCGGTTGCTCATTGTGTGTTTGTTGTGTTTGTTGTTTTGCATTTATCAAGGTTGTCCGTTGCATGTGGAGTTGTTTTCGTTCGTCCGAATCATCTCCTCGAGTCGCTTCCTCCTTCACATTCTATTCCAATCCCCTCTTCGAATCTACCATGGCATCCTGCAATCCTCCTCGCTCCCAAGAGGATTCCCTTCCTCAAGGGCTCCTTGAGAACCCCCCGAGGGTTATTTCTTTCTCCGCTGGAGAGGGGACCGCCCCTCTCTCATCCTCCACTCCCATAGAAGGTGGTCAGGTCATCCCTTCTTTATCCGCTCCTTCCGCGGGCTCTGTCCTCCATATGATGGCCCAGTTGGATCCGACCCAACTCCAGGTCCTCTATCAGGCCATGCAAGGGTCCAATCCTCCTCCCTCCGCTACCGTCCAGGGGCACTCTAATTCTTCCATTATTGGGCCGTCTGTTCAGCCCACCCCGATTGAGCTCACCCCGGTCCAGCCCCGGACCATCACCTTTGCTGGCATGGAGATGGGTCAATCCTCCAATCCGACCCATCAATCTTTTGATAAGGGGAAATCGCCTATCCCCTCTCTTCCGATGGATTATCACCCCTCTGCTCTGGCGGCTCCACAGGTCCTCGTGGGCCCATCCGATTTCTTGCCCCAACAGCACGGGGTGGCCCAATTTCACTCCAATCCGGGTCTATCTCAGGCCCAGTATCCTTCTTACGGCCCCCCTAATTCCACTAGTTATCCTTCTGCTCCTTCCTATGGGCTCCCGCCCTCGGCAACCGCCATTCCTCCTGCTCACCAGATACAATCAACTCCCTTCACTGCCCCTGCTCCCTCTCGAGAGCAGGATTTGCTTAATAAGTGGGCCACCATGCAGCAACAACTTGATTTTCTTCAGAAGAAGGTGGGCCCACAATCCTTGGCTGATATTCCCGTCCCAAGCTTCCAGAACATCCGTTTCCCTCCGCAGTCTGAGCTCCCCAACTACCGTAAGTATGATGGGAACAGCAATCCCTTCATCCATGTGAGGGATTTTCTGTATGAATCGGCGCAGTTCCAATATGATGATCGCCTTATGGCGTACCTATTCCGCCGATCATTGGATGGCGTTGCTCTGGAATGGTTTTATTCTCTGCCCCTAGAAGAGGCCGAGAGCTTCAAAGTGGTCAAGGACAAGTTTATTCAGCGGTTTCAAGACCGGGTCGGCCCGGAATATTCATTCACAGATCTGGTGGCCGAGAAAATGAAGCCGGATGAGGAATTCGCAACTTATGCAGATAGATGGAGGCAGATGGCCGCCAGGGTGCCCGGCCATATTCCAGAGGAAGAAAAAGTTAAGCTGCTAATTTCAAATGCTTCGCCCACCTTCAAGAACATCCTGGCAATGAACGATATAGCCAATATGCATCAACTGTATAGCCGGGCGCGATTTATACAAACTCAGTTTAAGGACTCCCCTATCCATTCTCTTTTCGAAAACCAAAAGCCCAAGTACCATAAGAAACCACAGGGGCCGGTTACCGAAGGAGTCCAGACAAATGAGCAAGTACAAGCTGTTGCTTTTCCCTACCAAGCCGCACCATTCCGCTACAACCAAAGCCCCCGCAATCCGCAAAACTCCGCTCCGCAACACTTTCAAAACACTCCACAAAACCCTCCGCCTACCTTCACCATCCCGCAAAACACCTTCACCGCACCACAACAACCACCACCATCACCGCAATACCATAACGTCCCTCCACCCGGCGGCTACAACAATAATAATCCCAACAGCAAGCGCCCGGCTCCCAGAAGAGCCCAGTATCCTCCATTGCCAGAGACACTTACAGACATATTCTCAGCGCTCATGGCAGTAAATGCAATTCAACTTCCTCCAGAAAGGACTGTTTGGAACCCAGCTGTTGATCAAACTAAGTATTGCATGTTCCACCGGCAGCCGGGTCACACTATAGAAGGATGCTTTCACTTCCGAGATCTCGTGTACGACTTACACGAAGGACAGAGAATAGACTGGGCCGAGATGCATAGGGCCATTATGGAAATCAAAGAGAAGAGAAGGCAGCCGCAGGGGCAGCAAGTGCAGCAGCATCCAGCACCGCAGCCGCAGCAGCCGCCACAACAGCAGCCACCGCAGCAAGCACAAGATCTGGGCATCCATCAGAATCCGATGCCGAACCATCAACCCGCTCCTCCGCAACAGCCGCCAGCACCGGCACAAGTTAATGTAGTCCAACCACCGGCCTCCAACGCCGGGTGGTCATTTGATGATGATGGCGCCGCACCACAGGTCATGGCCTTCCACCACAAACCTTCCTTCATCCTCCCTACACAACCAACACCCTCTCCGCTCATCCCACCATTCACACCCGCTCCACCAAATCCGCTCACCATCCCGTCGTATCCTTCGCCAACCCCCATCACCGTCATCACACCACCATCCAATCCCGCACCTATCCTTACCCATCCATTCACCCTGCCTTCACCAGCATCCACGTCCATCACCACCCTACCACCCACCAATCCTTCACCTATCATCCGCGCATCCCCCATTAACTTCACCAACCCTCCGCTTTACCAAACTGCCTCCCCCACGCCACCTATTCCACTCATTCGCCCCGCAGGGCCCATCATACTATCCCCCGATGCCGCGGCAAATTGTGCTCTAAGGAGCGGGAAGATGTTCCATCGGAACTACGCCACTACTAGCAATCCCCAGTCTTCCCAACCGGTGGCCGAGCAAGAGGAAGCTGAACCGTTACCGGGGACTCAATATGATTTACTGCATCATCTAGATCGGGTACCCGCCAAGATATCTGTGCTGGAGTTAATCAAGAGGTCCACTCTCCATCAAGATGCACTGAGGGATTTTTTGCAGAAGGTCATGGTTAGTGAAGACATGGCAGTCGACAGTCTACCAACGGCACTAGCAACTATCTCTAAAGGGCCGGCAATCACATTCTCTGAGACCGAGCTTGCACCTCCGGGGGCTCGGCAAATGCCGCTCTGCATAACAATTACTTTGAACAAAGTCGACGTTGAAGCAGCACTGGTCGACACTGGGGCCTCAATTAATGTCTGCCCCCTCAGCACTCTCCGAGCCTGCAATATATCTGAGGAGTTACTACGGCCTACCCCCACCACTATAGCAGCATACGACAACTCAAGGCGGGCATGTCACGGGGTAGTCACTATTCAGGCTGAGCTCGGGCCTCTTTCCATGGCTGTAGAATTCTATGTACTTGATATCGACCCTATGTTCAAGGCTATCTTGGGTCGTCCCTGGATCGACACACTTGGCGCCGTGCCCTCTACTGCGCACCAATGCATTAAATTCCCTTTTCAAGGGAGGGTCGTCAAAGTTAAAAGTTTATCCACGGTACAGTCAGTGAAGGCCATCTCTGAACAGATTCTTCCTACTCTCTGGCCAAGCAGCCGGCCCGTGCTATCAGTGCTAGACCTAAACTTTCCTTGGGCGTACACCACTCCTAAGCCCGTCACTACCCCGGTCAATATCAAGGCAAAGCCGCAGATTCGAGATTCAAAGGGGTGGAACATTATATTGAAACTGGGCTATCAACCGGGGAGAGGCCTCGGTGCACAGCTGCAAGGGATGACCAAGCCCATACCAAAAGGAAGAAAAATGGGCAGACGAGGTCTCGGTTACAAGGAGACAGCATTATCAATGATGGGTGACTCTGGGCCGCTTACCTGGGATTACCGTCAGCATTTTGTCAGAGGGCCCCCACAGCCGGGCACGTTAGCTGCGAAGCCAGTCCAGTCAGAAACCGACACGGTTTGTCCAGTCACCAGTCCACCCCCGTTGCCAAGGGGGCTAAATGACGATGTGATCGACTACAGCTGGGCCCTCCAGGGGCTGTTTTGTGAAAGAGGCAGCCAGAAGCCACAGAAGGTTCAGCTTATGCAGTGGAGGCCGAAGAAGCGGCCTGGTGATGATTCAAAGAAAGAAGGGAGCTCGCTGATTTCTCTATCTCCCTCTCATTTTCAGTGCATGATCCAGCTGAAGGGGTTTGTACCCCGTCCTCCTCCGATTATGATTAATCCATCCTTCAGTGATCCATTCCAGATTCCAATCAATCCTCCTGCTTATGGGCCTCGCTGCCCCATTAATCTGCCTGCTTTCCCCATCCCTCCGTTTTTTAACTCTCAAATCCACGAGATGTGGGGTTCCTCCTCTTGTGATCTTTTCTTCGATTGCATCTTTCCTGAGCTGTTCCCTATGCAGCTCCCGCCTCCTCCGTCGTGCTGCGTGGTCTCCACTGATCTCCAAAAAAAAAACGTCAAATTTGAAACGGAGATTTCAGTGGAAGATTATGCTATCCTGTCTCCATCCTCCTCGTCCCAGGGGCACGAGTCCCCTGCTCCTTCCCTTCCATTAAGCTTCCTCTCTCCTAGGTCAGAGTTAGGGTCTAGCGAGTCTAGAGAAGTAGAGTCAGTTAGGTCTAAAGAAGTAGGGTCTTGTTCTAGGTCGTTCAACCCTTCCCCTCCTGAGCCGCGCTCGCTTGCGCATCCTTCCCGATCTATTCCTGATAGGTTCTTGCAAGATCTAGCTCAGCGGTGTCATGCTCTTTTGAAGTGCCCAGAATTCGTCGCCACGGCGATTGCGATTGAAGATGAAGAGGAAATAGAAGGGGTGTGGAGCGATGACGGATTAGGCGTCTATGAAGTGCTGGATGAGAAAGACCCAATTGATGAAGACAGCGATGTAGAGGACACTGCCGACTTATATGCAAAGGGACTGAAGAGATTCGACCAGCCGTCGACGGCAGTGGATGAACCTACAAAGGAAATCAACTTGGGAACAGAAGAAGATCCAAGGCCCATCAATATTTCAGCTAATCTCCCTCCACAGGTAGAAGAGGATCTAATTAAGGTACTGAGGGAGTATAGCGATTCTTTCGCCTGGTCTTATGAGGACATGCCAGGTCTTGACCCCTCCTTAGTGGAACACCGACTCGTGCTTAAACCAGGGGCAACACCTGTTAAACAAAGGTCGAGAAGATTTCACCCCCACATGGCCTTGCGGATTAAGGAAGAGGTCGACAAACTTTACAAGGCCAAGTTCGTCAGAGTAGTTTTATATCCTCAGTGGGTGGCAAACATAGTCCCTGTTCTCAAGAAGGATGGAAAAGTGCGCATATGCATTGATTTCAGGGACCTTAACAAAGCATGTCCTAAAGATGATTTCCCGCTGCCTCATATAGACGTCCTTGTTGATAACACTGCCGGGTACGAAGCTCTATCGTTCATGGATGGGTACTCGGGCTATAATCAGATCCGTCTCGCTCCTGAAGATCAAGAGAAAACTTCCTTCACCACGCCCTGGGGCACATACTGCTATGTAGTTATGCCTTTTGGATTAAAGAACGCAGGCGCCACCTATCAAAGGGCGATGATGGCTATCTTCCACGACATGATGCACATCTATATGGAAGCTTACGTGGATGACATTCTGGTGAAGTCAAGATCAAAGAAGAACACCCCTCTATTTTGGCTAAAGTGCTGCAGAGAGCCAGGGAGTACAAGCTAAAGATGAATCCGAAGAAGTGCGTATTCGGAGTCTCCTCGGGGAAGCTGCTAGGTTTCATAGTGAGCAAACGGGGGATCCAGATTGATCCTAACAAAGCACAGGCCGTCATGGATATGCCTCCGCCAAAGAACATTACGGAACTTCGAGGACTGATTGGTAGATTGCAATTCATTAGAAGATTCATATCCCAGCATTCTCAAAGGTGCCGTCCGTTTTATGAATTGCTCAAGGCGGGGGTCAAGTTCGAATGGAATCAAGATTGTCAAAAGGCCTATGAGGACCTCAAGGAATATCTATCCAATCCCCCGGTTTTGCAACCTCCTGTCCCTGGGAAACCCCTGATCCTATACATCTCGGTCATTGAGGACTCCCTAGGGGCGGTTTTAGCACAAGTGGATGACGAAGGAAAAGAGCGGGCTGCGTACTATCTTTCTCGGTTGTTTAATCCAGCTGAATCCAGGTACACCGCTATGGAGAAGACTTGTGCCGCCTTAGTGTGGGTAGTTCAGAAGCTTAAACATTACTTTCTCGCCCACCCAGTTAGGCTGATCTCTAGAATGGACCCGATCCGTTATCTCTTAGAAAAGCCCGTTCTTTCTAGTAGGTTAGCTCGCTGGCAGAGCTTCCTCTCTCAATTCGATATCACCTTTGTCGTTCAGAAGGCAGTCAAAGGATATGCCATCGCTGAGCATCTTGCACATCTCCCTATTCCTCACACCGACTCTATTCAGGACGATTTCCCTGATGAGCATCTCTCTGTCCTTTCTCAGCATCCCTTCTGGTCTCTGCACTTTGATGGTGCGCTTAACTCACAGGGCCAAGGGATCGGTGCTGTCCTGCTTACTCCTGAGGGAGTGACCATCCCCTTTGCTTATCAACTTCGATTTCCTGCTACCAACAACATCGCTGAGTATGAGGCTCTCCTGGCCGGCTTGAAGCACGCCTATCTCTTAGGCGCGCGTTATTTAAACATCATAGGAGACTCTCAGCTCGTCTTACGGCAAGTTCTGTCCACTTACCGTACCCGTGACCCCAAGCTCAAGCCCTATCAAGATTTGGTCACGCTCATCGCTAAGCGATTCCGCAAGCTAATCTATATCCATACTCCCCGTTCTCTGAACATTCTGGCGGATGCATTGGCATCTCTGGCCTCCTCCTTATCCTTCCCTCTCAGTCGTAGTACTGAGACTGTCGTCGTCCAGAGGATGGACGCACCCTCTCTCCAGGATCCTTGGTTCACCAACCTTAGGAAGTCTGCAGAAGTGAGAGCTGAAAAGGAAGATCTCGAGGAGGTATCATTGGCAGAACTAGAGGAGATTTTGGATGAAGAAGAATTGCCTTGGTACCATGAAATCGAGTTATTTTGCAAAGAAGGGGCATTCCCAGAAGGGGCAAGAGCTGAGCAGCGCAAAGCAATAAGAAGAGCCGCCGCAAGGTACACTATCATTGCAGGAGAACTGTACAGGCGCGCTACTAATGGAATGCTCATGAGATGCCTAGATGATGTGGAAGCTTGGAAAGTAGCAGAAGCAGCACATTCTAGCGAGTGTGGAGGTCATGTCAATGGCCAGGCTCTAGCGAAGAGGATTCTTAGGCAGGGCTACTATTGGCCCACTCTGGAGGAGGATTGCTCCCTCTATGTCCGGAGGTGCCTTAAATGCCAACTCCACGCTGATAAAATCCACTCTCCAGCTTCATCTCTTCATCCTATGACCGCTCCTTGGCCATTCTCTATGTGGGCTTTCGACGTCGTCGGCCCACTCGGTGATCCTAATTCTCAGACCAAGCAGAAATCCTTCATTCTCACAGCAACTGAGTACTTCACCAAATGGGCCGAAGCCGAGGCGTACGCAGAGATCAAAGCTACAACGGTGTGCCGCTTTATCATGAAGAATATCATCTCGCGGTTCGGAGTGCCAAGCAGCATCATCACCGACAACGGACCCCAGTTCGTCTCCCAGGAGCTTAAAGACCTCTGTAAGAAGTTCAAAATTACATTGCATCATTCATCACCATATTACCCTCAAGGCAACGGTCAAGCCGAAGCCACTAATAAAACTCTTCTTAAAATCATTAAGAAAACATGCGAAGCGCATAAATTTTCTGATTGGCCTGAAAGATTGGTGGAAGCTCTGTGGGCTTACCGCACCTCCGTCCGTACTCCTACGGGACAAACTCCCTATTCTCTAACCTACGGGATGGAGGCGGTGCTCCCATATGAGATCTTAATCCCTTCACTCAGAGTACAGCTCGATAAGGAACTTAATCTCGATGAACGTCGAGAGGCGTTGCTGGTCCAACTGGAACTCCTAGATGAGAAGAGGATGAATGCGGCCGATCACGTATCTGTTTATCAAAAGAGAGTTTCGCGTTATTTTCAAAAGAAGGTAATTGAACGAAAATTTTGCAAGGGTGAAATGGTTTTGAAACGCAAATTCATTCGGTCTGCAGGTCCTAGGTCTAAATTGCAACCTAACTGGGAAGGGCCGTTTGTAATAAAAGAAGCTTATTCAGGGAATGCCTATCGTCTAATCAACGCGGAAGGTGAGGAGCTCTCTCACCCGTGGAATGGGTTGTATCTTAAGCGTTTCTTTCCTTAAAAATCTAAACCATGTGCTTTTCCGGCAATAAGAAATGCCTCCCTATCTTCAAAAGAGAGTCTTGAGTAAGGCAAACACACACTACACGACGCCCCTGGTCGGGTTCCTTGCTTAAAAAGACACCGTTTTTCCTCGGCCATGCTTTGGGGGAAAGTCAAAGTCCCTGTACGTTTCATTCTTCGGCTGCATCCAGGGGCAAGGAGTAAATAAGAAGGAGACAACCGATCCAAACTCCCTAACGAGAAGAGGTCTCAAATAGGGGCAAGTCCGTTATGACCTGACTCCACAAGAAAGAAAAGAAAAGAAAAGCAAAGGAGTGCTCTTTACCATGAAATCAAAAGCATCATCTCAAGGTCTGTGAATGAATTCTCAAAAGCTCCAAAGGAAAAGAAATTAGGCATGACAAGAGTGGCAGTACAGTTCCCCGCGGGACGTTATGAGCCCGGTCGCATGCATGCCTAAGTGGATAAAGGTTCGATGACAGACATAAAAGCCCCGGCACAACAGACCAAATCTCTAATAAGGTTGCACGGTGAGGGAATCAAGTTCTAAAAACTTCTATATCTGGCCTAAGCTTACCCCCATGTTCTTTTTTTCTTTTAGGACTAAGACGAGTACCCTAGGTATGGCGTTGGTAAAAACACCGTCACAATGACCAGGTCTCGGCCAGGGGTTGTCACACTATTTGCACGCCGATCTCGAGACTCAAGCTAAAAACAAGGGAGGTCTCGTGTTGCTAGAGAGGCACTGGTGTTTCAAAACCCAAAAACATCAAATATGTTTCAAAATCCAAAAACAATCAAATATTTTCAAAATCCAAAAACATCAAATATTTCAAAAATCCAAACAAATCAAATCTTTTCAAAAATCAAAAGCATTCAATACTTCCATCATCTGCATAACATGCATCGCATTTTCATTATGTTTTTTCGCCTATTTAATAAGGCTCCACCCCTTGACCAAATATCAAGAAACGGTCATTATCTAACTTGCTTCAAGGTAAGGGGTTGAGTCTAAGAACAGAGCTAACTTGTTTAATGTCTAAGTGTGTGCAGAATACAGGGGCAAGCCCAAAGGTAAAAGCTCACAACTATGCAGGTTCAGGTGTGTAACGCGCCAGCATCAGACCGTTAAAGTCATGTAACGGGCCCATCTCTGACCGTCACTTCCTTCAGGCGTGGGCCTTCTTCCTTTCAATTAAACCATCATTATAACGGTCTGAGACCTACCGTTAATTAAAAATAACGGCTCAAGACCCATCCGTCACATCCTTCAGAGACTGAGTTCTTGTTACTTCCATTATGACGGCCTATTGCAGACCGTCATTTCCAAATAACGGCCCAGAGTACATCCGTTACTCCCCCCAGAAACTCTGATTATTCACATCAATCTAATCTTCCAAAGCACACAACTCAAGTTCTTTCAAATAAGGCAATCTCATCTCATTCAAGCAAGCTTAATAAAATATAATTCATGATAAACCAAGTTCTGAGTGGCAATCTCATAACATCTTTCATAAGCAAAAGAAAATCAAGGTATATTCAACTTCTTATCCGCAAGAGGGCGGATTCTTCTCAACTCTTTCAAGTAATCTCGGCGTGTTTCGTCGTTCTCTTCAACCTCTGCCTGCCACGGACGCACCTTGCTGATCTCCCACATGGTCAGCGCGTTCCGGATCGCTCTTTCATCTTCCTCGGTCCCCATCTTCCTAGGTAGAAGGGGAGGGTAGTGTGATAGTGCAGAAACGCTGATTCGAGGTAATCCGATCTGAAGATGGCATCGGTGCGGGTTGTAGATCGCCATGGTAGTGTTTCCAACCAGCTGGAGGTCCAGGCCTTGACGCCGCGGTATTTTAAGAAGAATGCTTCGAAGAACGCTTGGTCGCATGATGAACTTTTCAAGAGGCAAAGCATTGAAGAAGAGGCGCCATTCATCCCGCGTTTTCTTATCCGCCGTCCTGCATTCAACATGAGAAGAATATCCAAAAGCCCCTCCAATGAAGAAGAGGGGGTGGCTCCCGAAGATCCGGCTCGCCGAAGTTATATCTTCCTTGGGAAGGAATTTGATTCTCACTCCTATCCAACACTCAAGGAGTATCATGGAACCGAACAAAGGCCCTCCAAGGCAAGCCGAGCTTAGTCCTTCATAGAGGTATGAGAGGACCGCTTGAGAAATAGACATACCCCGCCACAGTCCACTAATAATGCTAAGATTTTGGATATCTAAGAGGTGGTCGGTTGTGGAGAAAAGGAAGACCCCGCACAAGCAAACCGCCACCGCCTTGGCTATTGCTTCGTGTCTCTCCCACTTGTTTTTACAGTGAGACACTATCCATTGTGCCATAGGGATCAAGTGAATGTGGCGCGGGCTGATCATGGTCCGCACATCCTTTGGGTTATGAATGAAGTCGCTTAAGATCAAGGACGGATCAATAGGTTCTATTGTATAGCAAACCCGATCCTCATCCCCCACCTTAGTCTTAGGAAGGGCTAGGTAGGTCTCTACCTCCTCCAATAGGACGGTTGCTTCAAAGGAGGGGAAGATGAAGGTATGAGTTTGTGGATGCCATAGTTCCACAAGGGCTGAAAGGCATGGCCAATCCAAAGACAATTTCTGGAAGTTTTTGCCTAGAACCAAGAGGGGTTGGAGGTGCCATGCTTTGAGGATTGATACCACCTCTAAAGGGAGTGCCTTTACCATGGGAGCCACCCACTTCAGGTTGGAGTAACACCTTGGGCCAGGAAGAGGCTTGAAGAAGAAAAGAAGAAGGAAAGTTATGAAGAAAATTAAAGTGCAGCAAAAAATCTGAACTTTGGATGAAGTCATGCAAGCTTACCACCCTTTGGACATTAGAGCTTAGATGCTTGGGGATCGAGGACAGCCGTTGAAGCTCCCCATGTTCCCTCCTTGCAGCCTTAGGGCCGGTGTAGATCTTCTCTTCCATAGCCGCCATCTCGAAGCACCTCTTCATCTTGATTTCTGCTTGTTAGGGAGAATTCTTCAACCCTAGAACAGAGGTTTTTGCAAGCTGCGATTTTGGATAAGTTTCCCAAGTTGCTGGGGCTTTTTATTAACTTTGGAAGGATAAGATTGGAGTTGGGAGGCTTTATCTGAAATTTGGATAAGTTCTAGCAAGAGATTAAGTGGCTGAACCTCGGACTCTAAGCTCTCACGGCCGAATCCGTTTTGGAAACGACCCAGACTCTGACGGTCTGTCGTAGGGCCGTTACTTCACTCTGGCGCGCCTACCCTGGGCCGTCACTTTTTCTGTGGGTTGGGTTTTCCTTAAAACATGTTCTGTGGCTGTTTACGGTCTGGTCTCAGACCGTCGCCTTTCAACGGACGAACCCTAATCCGTTATATCCTTCAAATCGCTCAAGTCTCTCTCTTCTGGGCTGAACGCCATGTAACGGTCAGGTTAGGACCGTCGTTTCGTTATGACGCGTCTCCTTCAGGCCGTCGCGTTTTCTGCGAGTAGTTCTAAAACCATGTTCTGCCATGAACAACGGTCTGGTCTAGGACCGTTGTTTGCTTTTAACGCTCCTACCATGGGCCGCTATTTCCTCTGCAGCCCGGCTATCAGAATAAGATATTTCATGAATGACGGCCTAAGGTAGGCGCGTCGTTTGATTATGACGGTCCAAGACCAGACCGTCATTTCCTCTGCTACTAAATTCAGGCAGTTAGTCTATCCTTTGCCTAGACCTGGCGGTCTTTCACATCTGTACACCACACCTTCTCCACACAAGCATTCATTCACACATACACATCCATCATGCGTACTTTCAATCACTCATTCGTGCATATCCATTCATACATCCACATAAAAAAGTCAACAAAAATTTCATTTTCATAAAAAGGCATGTACAAGTGGTAAGAAAAGCATAAAAGTACATCATTCGGCCGGCTTATCCGTCGGGCCGCCCTCATCCTCTCCACCCTCGGGTTTCCTGGGTGGCGGTGCTATGGAAGCACTCTCCTCCTGCTGTCCTCTCTCTGCCCTCTCATTTCTCTGTTGGCCGGCGGAACTAACTAGGAAATCCCCAACCGAGCCACTAGGGGCAGCACTCCTATGAGCCCCGCTCCGGGAAGAACTCCGCTCTGGTGCCCGGCCTAGCATCCGGACCGTCTGCTCCATTGTCTGCAGCCTGATCTTCAGTGTGAAGATCTGGCGTCGCGTCTCCCGTGCCTCGGTCCGGTAGCGATCAAGATCCGCGGTCCCAAGGCGAAGGTCCTTCACTTCGGCCCGCGCCCGTGCTAAATCTGCTCGAAGTCGCTCCATCTCCACATCGTCCACATGTCGAGGGGTCTCCGCTCTCAGTCGGGCTATCTCTGCCCGCACGAGCTCCGTCTCTGCTCGAGCTCGATCAGTCTCGGCCCGGCTCCTCTCTACCTCTGCCCTCGCCTGGGTGGCCTCCGCCACTGCCGCTGCCAGCTCTATCGCCTGTAGATTGCATTGCATTGCATATAGGTTAGTCATATAAATTTAATTAGCATAAGCATAATCATAAAGCATGTAAGTATCTTACCCGCTCCGCGAGGGTGGCCTCCGCCTCCTCGGCCCGGGCAACCGCCCGAGTAAAATCAGCATCTCGCCCAGCCCTGTCTCCCGCAGGCTGCGAGGACGACGATGGGGCATCCGGTCCTGCTCGTTGAGCTCCCTCTGCCCGCTGCATTGTCATAGCCAAAGCATTAGCATCATGCATAATCATAGTCATATCATAAGCATTCAGAATCTCACTAGGAGCTCCAAAGCAGTCCGGTACTCATCCCGCTGCTGGATGGTAGAGTGGAGTAGTCCCTCTAGCTCAGCTATCCGCCCCTCAGGATCGAGCTGCATGTAGAAAGCATGAGCCAGCATGTCACATCCGCATTTCATCATATAGAAAGAGTTTCTTAGTTTAGAATTGCATACCGGTCGTCGGGTACCTCGGTATACCCGGTCGCCGTAGTGTCGAGCAAAGGCCTTCAGGTAGGCCTCGTCGCTCTCTGCCCGCTCTTTCACAGCCCTGCCTCGCTGCCTCCAGTCGAGGACGTACTTCACCTTCCGGGCACGCCAATCCACATTCCCACTAATACCTCTCGCCGACTTGCCTGGATGGTCGTCGGTGCGGCGTGGAAAGGTCACCTCGGGCTGGTGTAGTCCTCGGGTCCGCAAGATCAGCCTGTAGTGCAGAGGCTCGATGATGTGGAGGCAGTGCAGCCAGACGTCTCGTCCCCGATACGATAGAGACGCCTCCACCCATGGCTGTCCTGTGTAACCCTCACCGCGGTAAGGGGTCCACCTCACCTGCAGGCATTTAGATCCATTAGCATTCGCATAGCATGAGCACATATAGGCATATAAAGCATTTAAAGCATTTAAGTTCTGGGCTCACCGATGTGTGTGGGTAGGAGTCCAGGTCCTCCTGGATCATCCGGGTCTGTCTCAAGACCGACCCCGTATCCCTCGCCACCGACCATCGCCTCGCGATCGGTATCAGGCCAGGATGGAGTAATGCGCCTCTCCCAATGCCCGGGAGGTACAAATAGCTCCAGATCTGCATTTAGGAATCAAGTCAGTTACATAAATCATCAATCATAGCATACATCATGGCATAGTAGAAAGCACTTAAGCGCATTTTTACCTGTAGGAAGGGCGAGAAGCCTCCCAGCATCGTCAGTCGGTCCGTGGTGCTCAACGAGTTGATCAGGAAGGCCAAGACCGCTGCTCCCCAGGCGTATTTCCTCACTCTGCTTAAATCCTCTATCAGCGGCAGCAGTCTGCAGCTGATGACATCCGCTCTGGTCGCGAACAGGAGCTTCCCGAACAACAGTATCAAGAAGCGCCTCATCACTCGATCCCCCTCCTCTCCTGCCTCTGCCGCCACACGAGGGCGCACCCGGTCTATCACTCTGCTTAGATGCTCCTCGGGCAGTTCTCCCACGGCAATCGCTGCCCCTCTCAGCCCCAAACTCTCCTGCAGCACCGATCTCGAGAGCTGGGATGAAGACTGGCCCGGCCTGATCAGGTCCAACCCCAGTAGCTGCTGCGCTATCTCCCGATAGTCGCCGTACGTCCATCCTGTCACTGCAGCGCCGTGGACTCTCAAGCCTGTAATTCTCGCCATGTCTTCTAGCGTGGGGATCATGTGGCCCCACGGGAAGATGAACGCCCTGCTAACCGGGTCCCACCTCTCGTGCAATGCGTACAGCAATGGCGTATCCATCCGGATCACCTCGATGCTGAGCATCTCGGCGAAACCCATCTCTGCAAGTCTGTCTCTCTGGTAGTCGGGCAGTGCCTGGTACACCGCCCGAATCTGCAGCCATGAGATCCTCGATCTCCTCTTTCCCTGCATTGCATATTAGAGCACTAATTAGTCCATTCGCATCATATAGACATTGCATAAACATTAAATATCGAAAAGAAAAACAAAAATTTGAAAATTGAAAACCCTAAAAAGAGTTTGGAACCCTGGCAGAAGTAACGGCCCTGGGATGGGGCGTTACTTGTCTCTGACGGCCTTAGCTTGGAGCGTCAGACGAGTGACGGTCGCTGGCGGGACCGTCACTTAGTCTGCCAGTAGGGAATTTCTCCCCTGCATCCCCATGACTTCCCACTTTGGCCAAATGGCCTACAAGTGTTCCTAGTGGGTTCATAGACCCATTTCTACCCTTATCCCCCACATGCATTCATAAATAAAAACATAAAAATCAAAAATTTAAAAATTAGGGCGGAGGGCTTACCTCATGGTCGAGGACCTTCCTCTTCTTCTTCTCTGGTTCCTTGGGCTCCTCTGCACCCAAGGAGGCTTCGGTTGGTTCTTCCACGACCGTGGGGACCTCCTCCTCTTCCCTTGGCTCCCTTCCCCTCGGTTCTTCCTCCACGGGCGGTGGGGTGGTCTCTCGTTCGAGCCGGCGGTGGAACCGCCTTATAGCCATCTTCTTTCCTCTCCCTCTCTTCTGAGGTGGTGGCTGCGGTGCCTCGTCGCCGGCCATTGGAGTATAGAGATGGAGGTCGCCAGTGGGTTTTTTTTTGGTTTGGCGTTTTGGTTGTTTGAGCGTGAAATGAGACCGAACAGCCGTTCGGTTTGTTTTTTTGAAAACTCAGGAGAAGTGACGGTCTATCGTTAGACCGTCACATCATCCTGACGCACCCCTCTAAGGCCGTCACTTGTGACGGATTGTTTTATTGAAGAATATGAACCGACTCGGTGTTGACGGACTAGGCTTAATCCGTTATTTTCATGTAACGCTCCTGCGTCTAGCCGTTATATGCTTGCAAGTTTCTTGATGAATGAATGGTCAAAATTAATGTTTAAACTTATCTCCATCATAAAACATTTGATGAGTTTATCACACAGACAATGGTTATGCCTTAACTATTATCATAACTATCTTGTTGGCTAACCTATCTTTCATGAAAGGAACTATGAACAGAAGGCACGCTTCGCCGTCCGTCAAGCAGGTAAGTCAGGTATTGTATCTCGTTCCCTTATCCCTTAATGCATTACTATATGTTATCTATGATATATTATCTCGAGAACCGGCTGGTCATTCAGGTGTCCTGGGATCTGATGTTCCCCTTAAACAAAAATGATGATGATCTAAGTTCACATGAATAATCGTTGGATAGGCCGTTAGGTTGGAAAATTTAGGGATGATGGTTCTATCTTGCACGCCGTGGTTGCAGATAGTGTCTTGACTCTAGTTTCCCCAATCTAGCAATATTATTCTCGAGTATCTTGTTATTTTATCTTTCTTTGCATTTGCTTTGAAGATTTGTTTTTCTTTAGCCCAGCATGCATCATACGCATTCTTTGAGCATTCATGAGCTTCATTTGTTCAAGAGGTCTCATTGACGGTGAACAGCTGTGTTCTTGATCCTGGATAAGGAGAATTATTCCACTCTGAATTTGAAGGTTTCCTTCGATTTGCTCGCTTGATCTGGTTGACTGAAGATTCCTGTCTGGAGTTTAGTCTCTTTCCTTTCCGTTGCCTCCGGCGGCCAGCCGTGTTTCCTTTCCTTAGTTAATTAAATCCTCCAGACTTGCATCCTTTGGTTAGCTATTTCCTTGTGATCAGTTTTGAAGTTTTTCCAGAAAATTCTTATCGCTTGTTGGTGAAGAACGGGTGTCGTTTACCTTAACGCCCTCTTTTTGATCCACTCCGCTTCATTTCCGCTTCATCTCCATGTTCCATTTCACTTTCGCTTCACTTCCGCTCGTTCCCCTGCAAAGAGGACGTTAAGGAGGGGCATCTGTTGACACCCGTTTTATACCCAATAAGTCGGGTCATCTCCTTATTCATTCAATATGATGCTCCGAGTTGTTCACTCTTCATTGAATTCCTTTTAATCAGTTGAAGCCTGTTTTCTGGGTCTCAATTCCTGGATTAGACCTGGTTCCTGGTGGCACTTCGTTCAAAAGCTTGGCAATCCCTCCATTCTATTTTCTTGAAAATCAATGATAATAACGGTCTGGACTAGGCGCGTCATTTCATAATAACGCATGAAGCCTAGGCCGTTACTCTTTGAAGAGTCCCAAGACTTAGGGCCTCGTTGTCCTTTGATAATAACGGTCTACTCCCTAGCCGTTGTTTACTTATGACGCCCTATGCCCTGGCCGTTACTTACTTGCAGAGTCCTATTGTTTAGATCTTCTTCCCGTCGATCTTATCCTTTGGATAGGGTTGAAAATGACGGTAATGCCTTGGAGCGTTATTTCCAAGTGGCGGTCTATCGTGCAACCGTTACTTCCTTCAGAGAGTCCTGACAGTTCAGGCCTTTTCTCTGCTACTCCGTGGACGAGATAGGGTTTTGGATTGGCATTATCTCCTTCAATTCTAATCCTCAGGACCTCTCGTTTGTTTCTTTGGACTCTTGTTGATATTATCCTCAAGGATTTGCTAAGGATTATCCTCCTTTCTTGGCTGATTTATCTTCAACTCGACCTGAGAGTTTGAGGGAGTCTATAAATAGTACCCTTGATTTCATGACCCAAGGGAGAGGAAGATTTGATTCACAAATTCAGGAGTCATCTACATCCAGGAGGAGCTGCTTCCCACGTCCATCTTCCAAGTCAAGGGAGTAATTTTGGGTTTTAGCTTGTCAAGATCATCATCATTGCATGCTCAAGTTTCCCTTGGTTTTGTCAATCAAAAGCATTGTCCCTCCTCTTCCTCCACGTTTTTCACTGTTGCTAAGCATATACATATCCTCCTAAACTTAAAAAAACTGCCCAGAGGGGTTAAAAAACCAACAACTCCCCGGTAATCCCCTCTCCTTTTGATGTTCTTAAGCTTTTTAAGGATTGATGCTATACTTATGTTGAGGGCTAATTGAGGTTGTGTTGTTTTGCTTTCTACATCCTTGGCAGGTTTTACAGGATCACTAGCACGAGGCCCAAGCCTTCTAGCCGGCTGGAAGGGTTGGAGTTCAAAGAATTCACATCTTTTCACTGCAGGTTATCTGACGGTCAGGTGCAGGAGCGTTATTTCCTTCTGGCGGTCTATCGCACGACCGTTACTTCCAAGCGACGCACAGGGTTTGGACCGTTATTTGCAAGTTGATCTGCAGGCTTTCCTTGGTTTTCTCTCCCGTGGGCGGGTGTTTCATCCACCTACTTCCAAGGTATATTCGAGTCTTTGACTTGTGTTTACTTTGGTGGCGATCACGACTTTCCTTAGTGTTGGGCACTAGCTGTCTTTTTCATCAAATCTCTTTATTCCCCTTGATTGTTCCACCCCTAGCGGTGTGTTTTTATTTATCTTTGCTCCACGCCCCGGCGTGTGTTTTTATTTTTCCCTTAGCGTAATTTGATTGAGATAGCATGCCCATGCTAGAGTTAGATTTGATTGCCTAGGTTCATGTTCACATGTGCATAGGTTGAGTTGATCTTTGGTAGTTTATTTATCATCTCGCCATATCATTTTTCAAAACCCTCACAATCAACAAAAAAAGAAAGAAGATAAGAAGAGATAGGTAAACAAACAATCAACAGCCGTGTCGTCCGAGCGTGTCCGTCTGAGAAGACGAACAGTAAGGCGGTGGAGAACGCGCCTGGTTCTGGTAGCGCGATCTCCAGATCGCGCTACCCAAGACTAGCGCGTTCAGGTGTGAACGCGCTAGCTTTGGGTAGCGTGACATGGAAGATCGCGCTAGCCATAGCTAGCGCGTTCTTCGGTGTCGCGCTAGGGATACCTAGCGCGACCATCCCCCTCCCCCGAACCGTGTTCTTGCGGGTAGCGTGACCTCCGGTTGGGTGAGTTGCGGACCCGGTTGTGGCGTGTGGCCCTAGGGATGCCGTGGGCACCCAGTGAGAGCCACAGGGGCGCCTGGGGTTCCCCGGAGAGTCAGTTACCTCGGTACGGGTGCCGCGTGACTTGAGGGACGGTTGGACCTCATGCGTGTCCCCGGCACCTGAGCCTATCGTATGGTCATCGTGAGTCTGTGCTAGGGTTTGGTCGGTGGTCTCCGTGGATTAGTCCTTACTTCCAGTGACCCTACCACTAGTCGTAGCTTTCCCACGGCACGCGTGTACTGGCTCGCCTGGGAGTGGCTGAGCGGCGTACCCGAGAGGCGGTGAGTAGGCTGGTTACCACAGGGCTCCCGCGTACTTCCGAGTCCGGGTTTAGGGGGAAATACCAGCTAGAGGACAGGCCTAGGGCGTACGGTCTGAGGGTGCACACGAGGCTGAGGGTTCGGACCCGTGCTGACGAGCGCGACCTCAGCTAGTCCTTATTTTACGGTTACTTCTGGTTACTGAGTGTGTCTGAGTCTCACGCCAGGGGCGTAGTAGCTAGACACTTGTGACGCGGTATAAGACGTCAGGGGACGCATCCGGTCGTTCTTCTAGTGGGTGGTGCTCCTGTTCACTGGCAGGCGTGGACTCGCGTTTTGTGGGACTGAGGTTCCGTAGTGCGGTACTGTTAGAGTAGTCGACTTTTCCGTTTATTTATTTTAGCTTGTCGGTTCTACCGTACTCTTGTTTGGTAGGATTATCTTCTTCTTTCTCATTTTCCGTGCGAGGTGGGGATTCGCGGGATCCCTACTGGGCCAATGAGATGAGGCTCACCCCTGCTCTTCAGGTGAGGCAGGGTCGACGGGAGGTGCGGCCGAGTTTCAGCGTGGTTCCTCTAGCCAGGGTTAGTCGCCAGTCTGCCAGAGCCGGGGGATGCCCCGTGTAGTTGTACTCCGGGGGATGCCCCGTGTAGTTGTACTCTGGGGAATGCCCCGTGTTGTTGTACTTTCTTTCCCGTTGACTGTACTTTCCTTTGGACATGAGACACTGTGGACCTTGTAGCAGTTTATTTATTTATATTATTATGTGCATTTTATTTTAGTTTATTGTGCTATCTCTGTGGTCGTTGCAACTTCTCTTGTACCCCCACACCACTCCTTTCTACCCTTCCGAGTCTTCGGGCTCGTGGGTTGGCGGACCGAGATTCGAGACGCGTCGGTTCCTTTCCAGTACTCGGATCCTCGGGTCGTCACAGCTGGTATCAGAGCATAGGTTGTGGAGGTGCATCGGAACTTGGAACAAATTGCAGTGGTCCAGAAGGTCCATGAATGTCCGGTACAGTCGGCCACTAGCTTAGGGTCGTGTGTTTTATTGAGTTCCGGTTGCTTTTCTTTGATGCCAGGTGTGTTATGGCGCCACGGAGGAGGACTCGTGCCCAGCAGGGAGAGTCTAGTGGTGGTCCAGAGGAGCAGAGCAGGGCTTCAGTTTCCGAGGGTGTATCTGGAGATGCGAGAGCTCCAGGGATGGACGACTTCTTCCGAGGCATGTTTGAGTATGTGTTTCAGCGGCAGCAGGGAGGTCAGCAGCAGGGAGATCATCAGCAGCAGGGCGGCGATGCTGGTGAGGACCGGGCTCGTGGTGGTCATGGTCGCGTGCAGAAGGAGTTCTTGCTGTTTCAACCTCCTTCTTTCAGTGGGCATCCAGATCCTGAGGTGGCCAGAGAGTGGCTGGATGATGTTCAGCGGAATTTCAGTGCGATGGAGTGTTCCGAGGAGGAACAGGTGGCGTTGGCTACTCATCGTCTTCAGGGATTGGCCCGTACTTGGTGGACGTCAGAGTGGGGTTCAGTGTTCCAGTCTCGTCCTCTTCGGCAGATTACGTGGCAGGAGTTCGTCACGGCTTTCGAGCGTGCCTTCTGTCCGTCCTTTGTCAGGTCGCAGAGGTTGCGTGAGTTCATGGAGCTGACTCAGGGTGACATGTCGGTGATGCAGTACCGTGCCAGGTTTATCGAGTTGGGCCGTTATGCTCCTCATATCATGGCAGATGAGGAGGTGAAGACCGATCAGTTTGTTGGTGGTCTGAGGCTAGAGCTGAGGCATCATCTTCTTGCGTCAGGATTGACCACTTTGGATGCGGCGTGCAAGGCAGCATCGGCACTAGAGAGAGATTTGCAGAAGGTTCGAGGGCAGGGCAGTGCTAGTCAGGTGCAGGCAGGTTTTGGCCAGCCGTCAGCAGTGCAGCAGCAGAGTACCGTCCAGCTCTCGGCAGGTGGTTCAGTGGCGACGCAGTCTGTGGCTCCTGTGCCAGAGTCTTCGTCCTTTGGCTCTAGGCTCAAGAAGTTACTCAAGGAGGCGGGCCTCGGCGGGAGACGCCGGGGTAAGAAGGGGCAGTCACAGCAGGAGTCGTCGGCCAGTGATCAGCAGTCCGTAGCTTTGCAACGTCAGGGTTCGGTGTCAGGTGCTCGGGGCGGTTGTCCCAAGTGCGGTGGTTCTCATCTAGGCAGACCGTGTTCGGCGCCCGTGATTTGCTTCAGGTGCGACCAGCCAGGGCACATGGCACGTGACTGTCCGCAGAGACCACGCCAGCCGCACGAGTTTCAGCAGCAGCAGCAGCAGCAGCAGTTTCGGCCCCAGCAGTCATCAGCACAGTCGCAACAGTACCATCAGCAGGGACAGTTTCCTCAATTGTCACGGTCAGCTACTGTGGGGAGGCAGAGATCCCGAGGCAGAGTGACTCACATGACCAGGGCGGAGGCTGAGGCGTCGCATTTGGTGAAAAGGTACTCTTTCGATTTTGGGTAGTACGGCTCGTGTTTTGTTTGATTCGGGTGCTTCTCATTCGTTCATCTCGGAAGTTTTTGCTCAGAGCGTGGAGGACCCAGTGACCGAGGTGTCCTGTGACTTGGCGGTAGAGTTGCCTACCGGTGACTTCATGGTCACCCCGTACTGCTTTGAGAAGGTACCTGTGTGGGTGGAAGGGCGGAGTTTGCCGGCTAGACTCTATGCGTTACCGCTTCAGGACTTCGATGTGATTTTGGGCATGGATTGGCTCGAGGCTCATCATGCCTTGGTGGATTGCGGCTCGAAGAAGGTCTACTTCCGACAGCTTCGTGGACCCACCTTCTATTTCCAAGGTATTCGGTCTTCCTCTTCCCGCTTGCTTATTTCGGCTATCCGTGCGCGTCGTTTGCTTGATGCAGGTTGTCAGGGCTTTCTCGCATCCGTGGTTTTGGTCGAGCGGCAGGGTCCTGAGGTAGAGGATGTTCCTGTCGTGTGCGAGTTCCCCGATGTTTTTCCCGAGGAGCTACCAGGGTTGCCACCGCAGCGAGAGATTGATTTCGTGATTGAGGTGGTGCCAGGTACGGCGCCTATGTCGAAGGCCCCTTATCGGATGGCGCCTGCCGAGTTGCGAGAGCTGAAGGCGCAGTTACAGGAGTTGCTGGCCAAGGGGTATATTCGTCCTAGTTATTCCCCGTGGGGTGCGCCGGTGTTGTTTGTGAAGAAGAAGGATGGTAGTTTGAGGCTGTGCATCGACTACCGTCAGTTGAACCAGGTGACTGTTAAGAACAAGTATCCGTTGCCGCGGATTGATGACTTGTTCGATCAGCTTCAGTCGGCCCAGGTGTTTTCGAGGATCGATTTGAGATCGGGCTACTATCAGCTGCGGATCCGAGAGTCGGACGTGGAGAAGACGGCGTTTCGGTCGCGGTATGGGCATTATGAATTCTTGGTGATGCCGTTCGGGCTCACCAATGCCCCCGCAGCATTCATGGACTTGATGCATAGGGTGTTTCGTCCGTACTTGGACCAGTTTGTGATCGTGTTTGTGGACGATATCCTTGTGTATTCGCGGTCTGCTGAGGAGCATGTGCAGCATTTGAGAGCGGTATTGCAGACCCTGCGCGATCACCAGTTGTATGCCAAGTACAGCAAGTGCGAGTTCTGGCTCCGAGAGGTGCACTTTCTGGGGCATGTTATTTCTGGTGATGGTGTTTCCGTGGACCCGGCCAAGGTCGAGGCGGTGGTGCAGTGGCCGAGGCCGAGTTCTGTCACGGAGATTCGGAGTTTCTTGGGGCTTGCAGGTTATTATCGGAGGTTTATTCAGGATTTCTCTCGTATTGCGGCCCCGATGACCAGGCTTACGCGGAAGGAGGTGCAGTTCGTCTGGACGGAGGAGTGTGAGCGGAGCTTCATGGAGCTGAAGAGATTGCTTACCACTGCTCCGGTTTTGGTGTTGCCATCTGGCTCGGGTGGTTTCGTGGTGTGTACAGATGCTTCCGGGGTAGGCCTCGGTGCTGTGTTGATGCAGCATGGGAGAGTTGTGGCGTATGCGTCGCGGCAGTTGAAGCCACATGAGGCGAACTACCCTACTCATGATCTTGAGTTGGCAGCGGTGATCTTCGCTCTGAAGATCTGGAGGCATTATTTGTACGGCGAGAGGTTTGAGCTTTTCACTGACCATCAGAGTTTGAGGTATGTGTTTACGCAGAAGGACCTTAACCTCAGACAGAGGAGGTGGATGGAGTACATGAAGGATTATGACGTTACTCTGTCTTATCAGCCTGGCAGGATGAACGTCGTGGCTGATGCTCTGAGCAGGAGGGTAACGGTCAGTCAGATGTTGTTGAGGAAGTGGAGGCTTTGGGAGCAGGTCCCGGCCATGACTTTTAGGCTCAAGGTCCCTCAGGACCAGGGTTCGGCTGTCCTTGCGAGTCTGACTGTCACGCCCGCGGTGCGTCGACAGGTGACTGAGGCCCAGCGAGCGGACCCTGAGCTACCTCGTATTTTGTCGATGGCCGAGGTGGAGTTTGGCGAGGATGGAGCTGTGAGGTTCAGAGGTAGATTGTATGTGCCAGCCGAGGGGCAGGTGCGGCGTAATGTATTGCGTGAGGCTCATGGGAGTCGGTATGCCGTGCACCCCGGATCGGCCAAGATGTACCAGAACTTGAAGAGGCAGTTTTGGTGGCCTGGCTTGAAGAGAGGTGTTGTGGAATTTGTGGCCAGGTGTTTGACCTGTCAGCAGGTGAAGGCTGAGCACCAGCGACCAGGAGGCACTCTTCAGCCCGTGGACATTCCTGCGTGGAAGTGGGACCACGTGACCACGGATTTCGTGGTCGGATTGCCGAGGACGTCCAGTGGGGAGGATAGTATCTGGTTGCTAGTGGACAGACTGATGAAGACGGCGCGATTGTTGCCGGTCAAGGTCAGTTGGAGCGTGCAGCGTTTGGCTCGTCTGTACGTGGAGCGGATAGTTCCGTTGCATGGAGTCCCTATCTCCATTGTAACGGATCGTGATCCCCGTTTCACTTCTGGATTCTGGAGGAGTTTCCAAGAGGCTCTAGGCACTGAGTTGGCATTCAGCTCGGCCTATCATCCTCAGTCTGACGGTCAGTCTGAGCGGACCATTCAGACTTTGGAGGACATGTTGCGAGCGTGTTGCTTGGAGTGGCAGGGGAGTTGGACCCACCATCTGCCATTAGTGGAGTTTGCCTACAACAACAGCTATCATTCGAGCATCGGTATGGCTCCCTATGAGGCGTTGTATGGGCGACCTTGTCGGACTCCGCTTGATTGGTTCGAGGTGGGCGAGCGTGCCTTGACCGGACCAGATTTGGTGCAGCAGTGTGTTGAGGTGGTGCATCTCGTTCGGCAGAAGATGTTGGCAGCTCAGAGCCGACAGAAGAGTTATGCCGATCGTAGGAGGCGACCTCTCAGCTTTGCTGTCGGAGATCGAGTTTTCTTGAGAGTGTCTCCCATGAAGGGCGTGATGCGCTTCGGTAGGCGTGGGAAGTTGAGTCCCCGCTACGTTGGTCCCTTCCCCATCGTTGAGCGTGTTGGGGAAGTTGCTTATCGGTTGCAGCTACCTCCGGAGCTTTCCGCCGTGCATGATGTGTTCCACGTGTCGATGCTTCGGAAGTACATCCCCGATGATTCTCATGTTCTTGAGGATGCCGTTTGGCCTGAGGTGACCCCAGATCTGTCCCTTCCGGAGTTTCCTGTTCGCATTGAGGATCGGCGGGAGTAGCGCCTGCAGAACAAGGTTATTCCTTTGGTTAAGGTGGTCTGGCAGCGTCATTCTGGCGGCGAGGCGTCTTGGGAGCGCGAGGATGAGATGCGGGAGCTGTATCCTTATTTGTTTGTGTGAGTCTTTCCCCCGTCCTTGTGCCTTGTCCTTGAATTTCGAGGACGAAATTCGTTTAAGGGGGGAGGGCTGTAGTGTCCCGGATCTTTCGGATCCTTCCTTGTGGGTCCCGGATCTGTTTATCGGAGTGTCCGACCCTGTTGTGTCCGAAATTTCGTTTCGGACATCTTTCGTGTTCGGATCGGCGCGATCCGGAGTTGTTTCGGAGGCCCGGAGTGTGTCCGCGGCTTTTCCCGTGCGTGTTTTCCGATTTCCGCATACGGGTTTCGGCGAATCCTTCGGAACCCTGTAGCGGGTGAACTGGGTCGTTCACTAGCCCGCGAGTGATACCGTTGTGATCAGCGTGTCGAGGCGATCGAGGAGGTGTATTTTTCTATTTTTCAGGATTTTTCTGATTTTCCAGATTTTCTATATATATCAATTCTTTTTCTTTTCCTTTTACCTTTTTCTTTTCTTCTTCTTCCTCCTTCCTTCAACCGTGAGAGCTCCCCCTCCCCCGCGGCCGATCTTCTTCTCCCCGGGCGACCGAGATGCGGCCCCCCTCACTCCTGCAACGGCGGCAAGGCGGTCCCGGTGGCGTGCTTTTCGAGGCGAGAGGTGGGGCGTTCGTGGGAGTAAAAGCTTCATCCTTGATTTCGGCGGTGATTCGGTGGATTTCGAGCTTCCTTCAGGTAGGGGGACGGATCCTTGCCCTCTTCATAGCATTCCCCGTGATTTCTAGGCCGTGGAGAGGCCGAGTGGGGTTAAATCCATGCCGGGAGGGTCATTCTCATGCTTGGGGTTTGAGCGCCGGATCCATCGATTCGTGGAGTTTTTGATCGATTTGGGGGCTCTAGATGCATGCTAGGACATTGTGGGGTGATCCCCCGTTGTTTTCCCTTCACCAGGGGTGGTGAATGGGCGTGAATTTACGTTTTCTGGGCGTGTTTCGCGAACCGGGCTCGGCCCGTTGTCGCGCTATAGTCCAGTGGCGCGTTCTTGGTGAACGCGCCGTGTCGTCCGAGCGTGTCCGTCTGAGAAGACGAACAGTAAGGCGGTGGAGAACGCGCCTGGTTCTGGTAGCGCGATCTCCAGATCGCGCTACCCAAGACTAGCGCGTTCAGGTGTGAACGCGCTAGCTTTGGGCAGCGCGACATGGAAGATCGCGCTAGCCATAGCTAGCGCGTTCTTCGGTGTCGCGCTAGGGATACCTAGCGCGACCATCCCCCTCCCCCGAACCGTGTTCTTGCGGGTAGCGTGACCTCCGGTTGGGTGAGTTGCGGACCCGGTTGTGGCGTGTGGCCCTAGGGATGCCGTGGGCACCCAGTGAGAGCCACAGGGGCGCCCGGGGTTCCCCGGAGAGTCAGTTACCTCGGTACGGGTGCCGCGTGACTTGAGGGACGGTTGGACCTCATGCGTGTCCCCGGCACCTGAGCCTATCGTATGGTCATCGTGAGTCTGTGCTAGTGTTTGGTCGGTGGTTTCCGTGGATTAGTCCTTACTTCCAGTGACCCTACCACTAGTCGTAGCTTTCCCACGGCACGCGTGTGCTGGCTCGCCTGGGAGTGGCTGAGCGGCGTACTCGAGAGGCGGTGAGTAGGCTGGTTACCGCAGGGCCCCCGCGTACTTCCGAGTCCGGGTTTAGGGGGAAATACCAGCTAGAGGACAGGCCTAGGGCGTACGGTCTGAGTGTGCACACGAGGCTGAGGGTTCAGACCCACGCTGACGAGCGCGACCTCAGCTAGTCCTTGTTTTACGGTTACTTCTGGTTACTGAGTGTGTCTGAGTCTCACGCCAGGGGCGTAGTAGCTAGACACTTGTGACGCGGTATAAGACGTCAGGGGACGCATCCGGTCGTTCTTCTAGTGGGTGGTGCTCCTGTTCACTGGCAGGCGTGGACTCGCGTTTTGTGGGACCGAGGTTCCGTAGTGCGGTACTGTTAGAGTAGTCGGCTTTTCCGTTTATTTATTTTAGCTTGTCGGTTCTACCGTACTCTTGTTTGGTAGGGTTATCTTCTTCTTTCTCGTTTTCCGTGCGAGGTGGGGATTCGCGGGATCCCTACTGGGCCAATGAGATGAGGCTCACCCCTGCTCTTCAGGTGAGGCGGGGTCGACGGGAGGCGCGGCCGAGTTTCAGCGTGGTTCCTCTAGCCAGGGTTAGTCGCCAGTCTGCCAGAGCCGGGGGATGCCCCGTGTAGTTGTACTCCGGGGGATGCCCCGTGTAGTTGTACTCCGGGGAATGCCCCGTGTTGTTGTACTTTCTTTCCCGTTGACTGTACTTTCCTTTGGACATGAGACACTGTGGACCTTGTAGCAGTTTATTTATTTATATTATTATGTGCATTTTATTTTAGTTTATTGTGCTATCTCTGTGGTCGTTGCAACTTCTCTTGTACCCCCACACCACTCCTTTCTACCCTTCCGAGTCTTCGGGCTCGTGGGTTGGCGGACCGAGATTCGAGACGCGCCGATTCCTTTTCGGTACTCGGATCCCCGGATCGTCACATCGGCGGCCATAAGGGCATTGAATATGTCTGGGAGACTTTCCGGCAATGGTGGATACTGGGACCTTTTGGGGCCTTGTGGTATCCTTTGCTGTTGTTGTGGTGGGCCATAGTTGGCAGGTGGTGGTACTTGGTGGTATTGTTGTGGGGCTGGCGGGTCTAGGTGAGGCGTTTGGTTTTGTGGAGGAGCAAAGGAATGTTGAGGAGAAAATTTGTGTTGTGGGGGTGAGTTGAAGAAGGGGTTTTGTTGTGGAGGTGGCGGAGGTCGTGGGTTAGATTGGCGCAAAGGTGTGGGGTGGCCAACCACGCCAACCTGCTCATTAGTGACGGTACCCTTAGTTGTGGCGCCGCTATT
>JAHNEJ010001163.1:0-120562 GCA_022559845.1 Amorphophallus konjac | reverse complement strand
CAGGGCCCTAAAAAAAAAATATTTTGTCGGCACTAGTCTTACAAACTTTAATCACACAATTGCGTGCGAGGTTAGTTAAGCAATCATAGACTAGAAATTCTTTCTAACCACCTAGCTGGCTTAGGCAGGCCTAAATCTATATAGATAGGAGATTAACAGGATCCCTATGTTTGTGGTTCCATCCAATGTGTCCTCTTTTTCTACTAAGGTCCTTTCCTGACATTCATATCCTGCAAGCAGCTTTGCCCATTCCTCTTCTTTTCCTAATCTACAATTTATCACTTCCCTTCTCCATCTTCTTCCTAATTTTGTCCTTTAACTTTCTTGTTATTGATTCTGTTACACCACTCATGGAACTTAAAATGATCATGTGCAACTATTTAACAGAGGGTAAACATGGAGAGAAGAAGTGGAAGAACATAAAGAAATTATATGATTCATTCAGCAATATGGCAATATTCACAAAGCCACCCAAGAATCATTGCATTCTCCTCTTAGAATCATCTCTTTTTAGGATTTTACAAATATTCCCATCAAAACCTTATTTACATAACAGTACTCACTAAAATCATAATCACATTAATATCTTCCCTAGAAGAAAAAAATTTACCATAATTATCCTTATAATCATAGTCAACAATACTCATTTGTGAGAGAATGAGAGATTGGGCTGAACATCTTTGTAAGTGACTCACACAAATCCTTTGTTTTTTGTTTTGTTGGGGGACTGGTGTGAGCCACACCGCCTCAGTGTGAATCGTACAGGGGTTTTTTGGGAACTCACTGCTTATACTTGTACACGCCTTCTTTTTACATTTAATACAATTGTGGTACCATCCACTTTCAAAAAAATAATGGCACAAATGTAAATATATATATATATAATTTTCGTATATGTTCTCCTATTGCTGTTTTATTTATATAGAAATATTCCTTAAATTGTAATGACATGAATATCTTCCGTAGAGAAAAAATACGACCCTTTTTGATGTCATGAATACCCCTACTAATTGAACAGTTATACATTGAAAAGGCTAAGGGTGACATTTTTTTGATCTAAGAAGGCATTTATGACATTATGATTTGAAGGGTTTTTTTATAAGTTTATTTGTTTACCAGGGTATTTATGTAAAATCCCACCTTTGGTTGTTCTTTTGAAAGACAGCACAGAATTGTTTAATCCAACCTTGGGCCTTCATGGCTTCCCCTGATCTCACACATATGAGAAAACTCCAAAGCATCCCCACATATAGGAAACCTCGTTGACAAGCGCACCATTTGGTTCTAGTGAAGTATCCCACAGATACAAGGCATGAAATATCAACAATTCCTTTTCTTGCTGATAACCTTTTACAATCATCTCATTCTTTACCCACTGCTGCTATGCTATCACAATGTTCTTCTTGCACACATGCTGCTACTACCTTACACATTATAATTGCTGTTTCTTTTCTTATAAACCTGATTATATAATCCACTCTCCCCCTCCAAGAAAAGAGAGATCTTTCTGTGTATTTGTTCTACTTTTCTTTCAAACTCAATCCTAGTTTCCCTCATACTCAAGCTGTGTTATCCTATATTTTTTAGATATTATCTTCTTTCAGAAAACCATAGACGTTTATCTCCTTGGATTCTTCATTAATTGCAAGCCCCTGGAATTTGTTTGCTCCAATAACATTTAATTACTGCAGTTAAAGTTCCGTATGGGAAGAATGACAAACAAATGGAAACAAACAGAGTACCTTTTGGGAAGTAGTCTGTAACCTCCGGAAATAGTTCAATAGCTCCTCCCTTCTCAATTCATCATCATATGTTTTGTGCTTCAAGGAATCTAACAGGACCTGAAAATGAAGATTTGAGTAAATGAAATGGTTTCATTCCCAGATAAGAGGGGTTCCCAATTTTATTTATCAGATAAAATAGCATAGATTGGTACAAACCTCGTATGCATTTTGGAGTTTCTTAAATGCTTCTGCAGCCTTCTCATTACCCATGTTTTTGTCAGGATGAACTAGCATTGCCTGGAGACCAAACAACAGAACGTGGTTTGTGTTTTATTTAGAGGTAATGCTCAAACACCGTCAACAGTCGCAAAACAGGTCTATAACACGAGGTTAAACAGATTGAGGTACACAACATTAAACATTTAACTGTGAAAGATACACAAAATAAGAGTAAGCTTACCTTTCTCCTATACTCCCTCTTGAGATGGGAAGCATCAATAGTTTCATAACGGGCTAGGCCCAGAACAGAGTAATGGTCATTACAGTTGAGTAATCGGATAATTTCCTCTTCAGATGTTAATTCTGACTCGGCCCCACTGGTTGAAGGCATTCCAGGGCCACGGTCTGCTGGCCTCCCAGAAGCAGATGCATCATCTACAGATGTATCATACCTAGATTCCTCATTCGTATGATCCGTTCTACTCTGGGATTGCCATGCATGTTCAGGCCTACTAGATCTCTGGTCATCTATCTTGTTCTTCAGAAGGTATATGAGAACATCACCCGAAATGAAAGACAAATTAAGCCCCAAAAGCAATCCAAGCCATCCAACATAACTTTTTGCGCTGTAGACAGAGTACAATGTGGCGATAAAGAGGGCAACTCTTTCATGATGGATGGCAAATGAGGCCCCTGTATTAGAGTTTTCCAAAGCAAAATGTCAGGAAATTTGGTAAGTGCCGAGTTGCATATAGTGCGAAGGCTATATAATGTTCAAGTTAAAGTGGAACCTCCAATAAAGATGACAAGCAGTGTTGTCCAGAAGCTTCCATAAACCCACAATATTATAGTTGCAAAGACTGCAAGTACCAAAATTGCAAATGCTAAACCGATGAAAACCAACACTAAACCAGCAATCACCTGAAACACAAAGAACCAAAAGCAGAAATTACTGTGACAGATCTTGTATAGATGAACAAACTTTTTCTGAAAGTGGCATACATAAGTAAATGCACTTTAGTTTCAAAATTAATAATATGGCATTCGGTAACATTGCATAGCACACTGGACAGAATATCATTGTCTAGCTGTTCTTTTTTTTAAAAAGTGGGTAATACCACTGTTGTATTAAAAGTAAAAAAGAGGGATGTACAAGTGTAGATAATATGTTCACAAAAAATCCCTATATAACCAAAAAGCTATCCACACCAAGGTGATGTGCCCCTCACTAACTCTCCTGCATGATTTGTCATATCGGATCTCGGCTTCGTCGGGGGGGGGGGGGGGGGAGGTCGAAGAGATCTCCGAAACATCTAGGGAGATCGGGTTCGGTGATTTCAGAAATATTTTTCATATTTATAGCCTAGTTCTAAAAAAATCCTATTTTTTCTACTAACCACTCAATTTCACAAACATATTTTTCCAATTGACAACTCAATTTTACAAAATAAAGACCAATGATAATAATAACAAATCCATTCACATGCACCAATGTCAATATATATCAAAAGTTACACCAAAAAGAGATACATAAAATAGTACATGAATCACAAATTGAAGAATACATCAAAAATCATCACTAATAAAAAGAAGAGCGGTGTGCCTCAGTCTCTCCACTCTAATATTGCCTAAAGTATCAATTCTGAACATAAGCACAATATTGCTCCCATGTCATCCTTTGTTCGTACATCTATATATACTCCGTCACATATCTATCATAATCCTGAACAGAAACGTGAACCAAGACACCAATGCGTAGATAGAGAGGATAAGAATATGCCACTGCAAGTACAGGTACAACAACTGGGACAGGATATGGATACGTATATGCAATAGTGTATGATCCATATCCATATGACGAACTTGATGACTCTTGTGTTGTATGCCCATATCCATAGCCATAAGATGAACTTGATGAATCTTGGTGTTGGTGGCCTCCATATGCTTGTCCAGATGAGAGATCCATAGAAGTGAAAGTATGAGGAAGATCTTGTTCTTCATCATCATATAATCTTTATTGTCTTGATGTGCCTTGATCATTCTTTCTACGTTGATAACTTCGATATCCTCCACATGTTGGCCGAGATGCATGATCTTCATCTTGAGTAGCATGAGTGAAATGATCTTCTCCCGTGAATGGACTTACGTGACAAACACCTCCATCTCCACCTATCTCACCTCCATCACCATTATCTCATTTATCACTTTTATCATCATCATCAAGATGAGAGAGATCCATATCTGAAGGAGGATCAGTGTCGTGGTGATGAGCAACCTCTGAAGGTGAATCAACAATTTGTTGTGTCACAACATCTACATCAACTCCTGCCTCTCGTGATGCATTTGATATTTCTTCACATGGCCTACCATCTTCTTCCAAAGTGTTGAAAGCAATCCATTTTGCATATGGGTTCTCCCGATCATCCATTTCATTCGCATCCAACATGGTGAAATAGTCAAGTGGATCATCCTCAGGATCACCTTCACGTCCATACTCAGCCTCCATTCTTTGTCTTCAACTTCATGTTATAATGACAATATAGGAACTTCTTCAACTTTGCATACGATAACTTATTTCTAAGATTCGTACGTATCAAGACAAATGTGCTCCAATTCCTTTCATAAGGTGAGGATGATGCAGTTTGTGATAAAACCCAAACTGCAAGTAGCCTAACTGTGAGAGCATCTATTCCATACATCTTCCACCACTCACCTGAACATCAATTAATCTAGTAAATAATAATGCCAATAAACCCCATCAAATCACACTTTCAAAAAAATAAAACCCATCAAATCCATCACTATCAACCTGGTCACATACTTTCCCTACTTTCTATAGCAGTCTTCGTCCTAAAAGAGGCTAGTGCATTTCTAAACTGGACAATCTATCAAGAAAAACATAATAAACAACTTTAAGTGTAAAAAAATCGGATCTTGATGTTAACGACTTGAAATTACCTCATTGTCAAATTGTGTTCTCCCTCTAGATTTAAGAAGTAATTTCTCAAATACTTCGTGCACAGCCTTGATCAATGCCTGATTATCCCCCAATTTTTGCTTATATTGCTACTTGGGTTAAGAAAATATGTTAATCACATAAAATCATCAAAGGGAAGAAGTCATTATATCTTTTAGAAAATAATAACAAATGTATGGATGAGAACTATTAAAAATTCAACATTTGAGCATTTACCAGCCTTGTAGATAGGTGCATCCATAGATTTGAGCCATCTCTCAACAATAATCTTACGTACCCAAGGACAATTTCTTGGAGAAGATATCTTGATGCCTTCCTTCATAGTGATCATAGAATGGTAGACTGAACCCATACTCAGAAATCATTCAATATCTGTAACTCTCAAAACCTGATACATTGACTCCATGATTTTTATTACATCTCTTGTATAATCCCAAAACATAAAAGTGCATGTAATTTGTTCCACGTTCTTTCCCACTGGGCTGGTGCTATAATCAGAATTGAATGATTCTGATCCAAGGAAAAAACTTCGTAGGCCGTCTTTCTCCCTCAACAAACTTTGAAGGGCAAAATAATTTGTTGCAAACCAAGTAACCCCAGGTCGAACTAAATCTCGACGACAAATTTTTCGCACTCGATCTACAACCCAATCATGATTATATATTAATATTGTGACAATTCTGTCCATATCTACAACCTTCTTCACCATGCTTTGCTTTGCCACAACTTCAAACATTAAATCAATACAATGTGCAGTTCATGGCGTCCATAACAGAGGATGCTTATCAGATAATAATTTACCTGCTTTCTTATAACTGCTAGCATTATCCGTAACAATATGTACAACTTTTTCCTTTCCAATTTTTTTAAACTTGTCCTCCATCAACTTCATTATGTTTTCACGATTTTTCTCCTTTCCTGTGGCATCAACGGAGACTAGAAAAAAAACATGACTTGCACTGTACACCATGAAATTAATGATAGACATTCTTGTAGGTCCTATCTTGATACGGGATGGGGAAGAAGGATAGGAGATGACTGGTGAGGGTGTAGGCTTCGCACCCTCCCTCTCACATGGACCACCTAAGATTTGGGATAGAGGTAGGGGTGTAGGCTTCGCGCCCTCCCCTTCGCAGGGACCACCTAGGGTTGCCTCAAGGGAAAAAATTCTATAAAATCGCAACTGCAAATTCTTCAATAATTCGAAAAGTGAGATATGATTATTTATAGGAGTTAGGCTAACCCTAACCCTAACCTTAACCCTAACATGACCGTCTTGAACGACTTTATCCCTAGACTTAAGAAATAGTGCGAAAATCGCACCAAAAATTATAAAAAAATAGAAAGACAAGAACTTTACTCCAAATGAGCCCAACAAAGTTTATGAAAATTAGAGACTTAATCCTACAACTTTAAATTACTAGACCTGACTCAAATAAAGACAATACATAATAAAAATGACAATGACGCTAATACGACTCTAATCGTCGTCCGTGTAAATAGTGCCATCGTGCGTAACGCCAATCGAGTATGTCGTTTGATGTCACGAGTCTCACTCCGCGTCCGTCACGAGTTTCGTTTCACGGCTCTGCGTCCGTCACGAGTTTCGTTTCGCGTCAATCTCTCTCGTTTCAAAAAAACTCGTCCTTGAGTTTTGAAATGCTGTAATATAATGAAGACAATGACTGGAGCATAAAATGCTACTTCTCGTGTGAATCGAAGAAGTTTTGCCACATCCAATCAATATGAGATAACTCCCAAATTAACACAATGTCGGACGAACCAACCTCGAAAACTGTGTCTTCGTCAATCAAATCTAAATCGGAATAAACAAGCAAACTCTGATCCTACACATCGGCACGAGATAACTCCTCCTTACCTAGGTGAACTTGCAACATAGAGCATTCTCGCATCTCTTCTTCATACTCCTCGTCCAACATAGGTCGACCTCATAAATCATACCCGCTCCTGATCTTCATACCCATCGGCTATTGTTGGGTCGACCTCATATACCACGTCCTGAATCGTTGGTTTGGCAAAACCAGATAGTCGCCCCTCCATAACATGGAGTCAACACTATATAGTTGAAACACTCGTACAAATGGGAATAGTAGACCATGAGAAGACTATACCTGAATAGCTATTGGACCTCAGTTTGTAAGGACAAACCAATTCCCTAAGCTATCATGTGGATGGGGTAAATGCAGTATGAGGATGTTGTTGGTTTTGCTCCGTTGCTCTTGCGTCGAGTGGAAGTGGGTCCGTTTAGCTGCTTTGACCACGACCCATGTGGATTCGTGGAGCTCGGTCCTCCCTTTGCTATAGTGCCAGTTGAAGCGGCATATGTAGTGGTCTTGGGCTGCCGCTATAGTGCAAAGTGGGTGCAGCCTGTGGGGACTCGAGTTGGTGTGGTGTGCCGTGCTTCGTCCGGAGAAAGAACAACGCGAGGGTGTCTCTACTGGGGTGATAGTGGGGGATGTGTAGGGCGACAACAGGACTGGGGTGTGGTGGCTGTGACTGTAGGCCTCGACGTGGATTTGTAGGGTCGATAGGTGGCCCTGCTTGCAGTGGTGAGGGAGAAGAGAGCAGAATGGGAAGAACGAAAGCAAGGGGTGGTGTAGAGGGTGGCAGGGCAAAGGGAGACAACAGCTGTGCAGGGTGGGTTGAGGGCCATCGACGGAGATGGCGGGGATGGCACGGCAAAGCGAGGCGGTCTGGCGAGGGGTGGTGGCATCGTAGTAGGGCGGAGGGGCGGGTGGCGCTGGACACCGGTGTAGGTGACGGCCGGACTCGGCCGTTGGGTTCCTTTCTAGTCGCGACTGAGGAAGAAAGAAGAGGGGGGGCTCCTGCTACTGGGGCTGAGAAGAAGACAACAGACCATCGGGGATAGGGGGGAAGGGAAGATGGGGAACAAGTGAACATGGGGGTGTGCGGTATTCAGACAGTCGCGGGCTGGCGGGGCGGCGATGGCGGCGGCTGCAGATCGGATCTCGACTCCGTAGAAGAAGCTAACACCCGTCTCTAATACCAAATTTGATGCAAGACGGGGAAGAAGAATAGGAGGTGGGGGTGTAGGCTTTGCAACCTCCCTCTCATATGGACCACCTAAGGTTGGAATAGAGGTGGGGGTGCAAGCTTCGCGCTTTCCCCTTCGCAAGGATCACCTAAGGTTGCCTCCTCTTAAGGGAAAAAAATTCTGTAAAATCGCAACCATAAATTCTTCATTAATTCAAAAAGTGAGATTACAATATTATTTATAAGAGTTAGGCTAACCTTAACCCTAACCCTAATATGACCCTCTTGGATGACTTTACCCCTAGACTTAAGAAATAGTGCAAAAACCGCACCAAAAATTACATAATAATAGAAAGACAAGAACTTCGCTCTAAATGAGCCCAACAAAATTTACAAAAATTAGAGACTTAATCCTACAATTTTAAATTACTAGACCCGACTCAAATAAAGACAAAATACATAATAAAAATGAAAATGATACTAATAGGACTCCGATTGTCGTCCGTGTAAATAGTGCCATCGTGTGTAGTGCCAATCGAATCCGTTGTCTGATGTCACAAGTCTCGCTCCGCATCCGTCACGACTTTCGTTTCGCATCATGTCCACCCATCACATAAAAGAGAGCACCCATGTGCATCCCAATATAGTTCCAACTTCTTAATTTCAGCTTCCATTTCAAGAACCAATTCATTGAGATATTTTCCTAAGATATCCTTAGGGGTAGGTGGAAGTATTCCATGACCAAGTTGTTGAGCTTCAGTTATCATATTCTTGAAATGATGATCCCCTACAACATTGGCTATAATATGATTAAAAATAAAAATTTTTGATACAATCTTTCCAAGAGATTCTCTAAATGTTCCCTTACTCATCATGGATTGTATTCTTTGTTGCTTGACATCATCAGATTTGTATTTTCTAGACTATGTCTGTGACTCAGCAATCCTCATACTCGAACTACGGCGCAGAAAATCAACTATGCCCCACTTGACTTTCGTACCAACTCCACTAATATTGGTTCCAGTCTTTGACACTTCACAATCATCAAACTCGCCATCATCATCACCCCTTCCCATTTGACGCAACTCTTCCATAATCAGTTCTCTATTTGCCGTTTCTTTCATACCTTTCTTGCCTTTATGTTGTTTAGCTTCTTTTAAATGTTTCCGGACTTCAGGTGGGCAACTCGGACACTTGGTTAAATCTTATCTTTTTTCTCCAATCAAATGATTCTTTAATCTTATTACACCACTTGCCTTCATTACCTTCCCACAAAATTACAACCTGACCCCTTTCCCATGGCCTTCTCATATTGCCAACCTATGTACTCAGAAGACATGTTTCTGATAGAAGAGAAACATAAATAATAAATAATATTTAAATAAAAACAATCAAACAGCACAATGTCTCAATCATATCATATATCACAAGTAATAACAATATGAACAAAATAAATATTATAAATTAATAAAAAATAGTGCAACAGATATAGAATTATATCTTCTGAAATTTAAACAATTCTTCTTCAAGAATTTGCTATTTTCCCATGACTGCCACCTTGATCGGCAATTTCAACGAATTAAACTAAAAAAATTGACACAAAAAAATTAACATGAAAAACTCAAACCAAGACAACCCCTCTCTCTCTTCTCTCTCTCTATATCTATCTCCCTATCTCTCTCTCCCTCTGTCTTAGTCTCTCCCTGTCTCCCCTCTATATATGTCCTCCTCTCTCTCTCTCAATCTCTCTCTATCTCCCCCCTCTCTGTCTCCCTCTATCTCAAATAGATAAGGGGGAGACGTGGGGGAGAGAGAGAGAGGGTGGGAGACAGAGAGATTGAGAGAGTCCGAGGGAGAGTCTGGGGAGAGAGCTCAAAGGGGCTGAGAAGAGAGACGGAGAGAGGAAGAAGAAAGCCGAGGGGGAGAGAAAGAGAGAGACCGGGGTGAGAAAGATAGAGAGGGACAAAGAGAGAGAAATAGAGAGGAGAGAGATCGGGGGGAGAAAGATAGACACGAAGAGAGAGAGGATGGGATCTCCCTCCCTCCTCTCTTTCTCTCTCTCTCTCTCTCTCTCTCACACACACAGCGTTACACCTGCGGAGAGAGGGAGGGAGACAGACGAGGAATGGGAAAGATAGGGGGAAGGAAGAGAGAGACAATAACACATACCAGAGATTCGACATCCACTCCTGAAGCCAGATCCACCCGTCCACTTGGAGATTCGACGTCAAGGAACTCGATCATACACCTCTCGCCGGCGATTGAGGCAGATGGCCGGCGGGGAGAGCCACCTAGGGCGGCTCCGGCGAGCTCGTGCAGAGACACAGTGAGAGTGTGTGCCAGAGTGTCGGGGTGTGAGAGTGAGAGTGTCGAGGTGGGGTGAGGGCTCGACGGGGGGGGGGGGGGTTAAATCTTGAATCAGTTCACCAATTCGCGGACCGGTTCGCCGCCTTCGCCCCTGCCAAATCCCGCCCACGCCCGACGCATTGAGACGTCCTCAGTTTGAGTGTTTCGTTTCTTGTGGACGCGCCGAGATTGAGATCTCGCGAGATCTCGGCGAGATGGCATTCCATGCAAACTCAGCAAAGCCAAAATAGAGGAGCGGTATGGGTTTACATTACACAGAGCCCCCACTAGGTACCCAGCCTCCGCCACAATCGTAACTGCCTGCAACTCACTCCAACGCTATTGCTCACCATCATTGAAGGCTTTGTCCAAGTGAGTTGTCCAGCCTCGGTACCTCCTGTCGTGACTCTGGAGATTGTTGGAGAAGCCTTTGAAGCAAGAGTATCAATCTTGCTGGAGGGGTAGGGGCGACGGTCGATAGCGCTAGGCATCCTGGCCCTGGGCGGGAGGAAGACGACAAAGGCGAGGGGTACGCGGCAGGCTGTCGGTGCCCAATTCAAATTCAAATTGGGTTGGTGTTAGGCGGGCCGAATCGGATGGGGAAGCGGGCCAACTAGCAGGTCTGGTCAGGCAACAACCAATCCGACCTGGGTCCGAACCCACAGGCAATGGGGTTCACCAACCCGCTTACCCGCAACGACCGGATGACTTACCCTTATCCACTGGAGGTCATTGCACCGGGTCCGTGGGACCCGATACTGTTCTTCTTCCCACCTAGTTGCAACGCCCCGCGACCCTCACACGCAACTGCGACAAGGCAGACCCAACAGTAGCACGGCCGGTTGCCGGTCACCCGGGACATCTCCAGTAGCCCGGCCAATGAGTCCTCTGCTGCCTTATTCCCAGTGGGCCACAAATGAATTAGCAGTTGTTGCCAAGGTGTTTCTCTCGAGAGAATGGAGGCTACCAGATTGGAGAGCAGGTGCTGGGAGGTTCGAAGGCCGACTGAAGCTGACTCCTGTCTATGTGGACCGGGTGCCATCGTGCGCTTAATGTGGAGAACGCTTTGAGGGTGGAGCTACTTGTGGTGGGTGGCTCATCATCACCGACAGCTCGGGGCATTCCCTCCTCCTTGGCACCTCTCGCCCTGTTGTGGCAAGGGAAAGCCAACTCTTTACCAAGGTGTTGCTCTCGGGAAAATGTAGGCTGCCAGATTGAAAAGCGGGTGCTAGCGGGTTCGAAGGCCGACCTAAGTTGACTCCTTTCTATGTGGACCGGGTGCCATCGTGAGCTTAATGTGGAGAACACTCTAAGGGTGGAGCTACTTGTGGCGGGCGGCTCATCATCACCTACAGCTGGGAGAATTCCCTCCTCCTTGGCACCTCTCGCCCTGTCGTGGTAGGGGGAAGCCAACTCTTCTAATGGTCCTACGGAGTTGGAAAATGCAATAGCCACCTATCAGCAGAAGGTAGAGGTGGGACAACTGCAGAAGAATCCCAGCTGCAGAAGAATCCGGAACCCTCCATGTAGGAGGCGGTCGATCTTCTCAAGGGGACCATAGGCCATTCCGGGGGATGGTCCTATATCAACCTAGTCTGGACCACCCGCAGAAGGTTGTTGTTGGGCTGAAGCAGAAGCAGGGCAAGGCGGATCGCTTAGTTGCTGGCGGGATGTTCCTTGACTGTTGCAGTGGCATGGTTACACTAGAGGCGACAGGGGAGATGGGGGGGACTGCAACAGAAGAAGAGGAGGCTAGCCCAGGCACATCTGGGTCAAAGGAGGGATAGTCCAAATGAGAGCAAGCAAAAGAGAGGAGTAGACTGGGCAAGGAGGAAGTGAGGGAGCTGATGAAGGTAGTGGAGAAGATGACAGAGTCTCACATGAGGGAGCTGGTGGACAAGATGGGGGTCACGTTTGAGGGGGTTGGCAAGAACATCAGGGGGCTGTTCATCAGGGTATAGAATGCGTGGAATATTGCTTTGGCACGGGCAGCGAAGAAGGAGAAATCACATAAGAGGGTTGTGAGGAGGAGGATGGAGGGGGATACATTCTTATCCTTATGAGAATCTTATCTTGGAATGTGAGGGGTTTAGGTGGGGGTAAGAAGAGGACGACGACGAAGGAGTTTGTTAGAAGGTGCAAGATTGATATCATGTGTCTCCAGGAGACCAAGTGTGAGGGAGATGGGGTGGGATTCATGAGGGCGATTGGGGCCAACAGACTATCGAAGGGGGTGGCTTCTCCAGTGGAGCGGAGGGTAGGAGGCATAATGATCCTGTGGAACCCTTTTAAGGTGGAGGAGGTGGATGTGGATAAGCAAGTCGGCTGGGGGTTCTCCCTCCATTTTCGCAATATGAGAGATGGCTTCTCACGAGACTTCTCGGGTGTATATGGTCCCCAATCCAGATAGCGGAAGAGAGAACTTTGGGAGGAACTGCTCCTCTATCACCGTTGTTTGGGTCGGCCATAGTGTATGGCTGGGATTTTAATGTAGTGACGGTGGCTTCGGAGAGGACAGGGGCCACCCCCACACGGAAAGACAGAAGATTTCTGTGACTTCATTGAGAAGCCAGCCCTCGTTGATATTGGATTGGTGAATGCTCAATTCACTTGGTCCAACTTGAGGGGATCACCGGCTTGTTCTAGGCTAAATAGGTTCCTTGTATCGTTAGACTGGGAAGACCACTTCCCCCATGTGTAGGCTTACGGTTTGGCCAGAACGACTTCAGATCATAAACCCATCATGTTGAAGACTAGTCACAGCCAAGTGAGAAGATAGGCTTTCAGGTTTGAGAGGTTCTGGTTTAGAAAGGCAGACTTCATGGACACAGTCAGGAGGGCTTGAGATGTACAGAGACATGATGGTTTTTCAATGACTATTTTGGTTGGTAAACTGAAGCATCTTGCCCATGTACTCAAAAGGTGAAGTGCAAACAAAACTTTACCTGGCAATGAGGCGAAGGAAAGGATTCTTCAACAACTAGAAGGGCTACATTGTTTGGAGGTAGGATTGATGGATGACACAGACAGATTTTGCAAGGACACTTTGAGGGCAGAATTTGAAGGGATCCTCACTAGAGAAGAGATTTATTGGAAGCAAAGATCGAGGGAGAGATGGCCCAAAGAAGGTGATAGGAACACTACTTACTTTCAGAGGATAGCTCCGGGGAGAAGGAGAATCAATCATTTAACCTCCATCAAGGTTGGCGAGTAGATTATCTAGAGGGAGGAGGACATCAGGGCGTATGCCAAGGAATTCTATTCCAAATTTTTCACTAAAGATCAGATGGAGAGACCAGACATTGTAGATCCTGCAGAGTGTGGCGCTCTTTCCAATCCCTTCTTAGAGGAGATCAAACAAGCTATTTTCTCCCTTGCAGGTGATAAAGCCCCATGCCTTGATAGTTTTGTTATGGTTTTCTTCCAGAACTATTGGGACATTATTAAGGAGGACCTGATCCAGGCTTTAGGAGTGTTCCAGGAGGGGAGGGCCCACTTAAGGGGCATCAACAAAACATTCTTAATACTAATCCCAAAGAAGCAGGGTGCACAAAACTTTTTAGATTTTAGACCCGTTAGTTTGCTGAATAGTACCTACAAATCATCACTAAGCTGCTGACAACAAGACTTGATATGGCGATTGGCAGAGTGGTTAGTGGAAATCAAGGGGCTTTTATCAGGGGGAGACATATTCAGAAGAACTTCCTAGTTGCTCACGAGTACATGCATGCCATGAAGACCCAGAGAAAGAGGGGTGATATTAAAGCTGGAATTTGAGAAGGCATATGACAGTGTTAATTGACAGTGCCTTTTACAGATTCTAACAACAATGGGTTTTGATCAAAAATAGATTGGATGGATCCGAAAATGTATCTCTTCAGTCTCCTTTTCGGTCCTTGTTAATAGGCAACCCACGTCATCTTTTTATAGAGGTAGAGGGCTCCACTAGAGAGACCTTTTGTCACCCCTCTTATTTGTCCTGGTGGCACATATTTTGAGCAAGATGTGAGAGAGGGCTAAAAGGGCAGGTATCATCATAGGCTTCCAGGTTGGATACCATAGATTGACCATCATCCATCTACAGTCTACGGATGATACCATTCTCTTCCTAGCAGATGGGGAGAGACAACTCTTTGATTGTAGGTTCATGCTTGAGATACTGTAGGAGATCAGTGGGCTGAAGGTGATTTATAGCAAGAGTCGCATAGCGAGGGTCAACATGGAGGAGAGGTCACTTAGGAGAACACCATTCATTATGGGCTGCCACAGGGGAGATTACCCTTTCTTCTACCTGAGCCTGCCTTTGTCCCCAGGAACTCTTCACTGTAGGGATTGGCAGATGATAGTACTGAGGTATGAGTCCAAGTTCATAGGGTGGAAGGCCAAACTCCTCTCATATGGGGGGAGAATGGTGCTATGCAAATCGGTGCTGGATAGCACTCCTATTTATTACCTCTTCGTCTTTAGAATTCTTAAAATTATGACTAAGAAGTTGGAATCCATTTATGCCAGATTCTTTTGGCATGGCAGTGGGGAGAGTGGCAAGGGTTGGCATGACATCGCATGGGACAGAGTATGCAGAAGCAAGGAAGCAAGAGGAGTGGGGGTCAAAGACATCAGAGAGTTTAACCTGGCACTACATTATAGATGGTTGGGGAGGTTGAGGGACAATGGGCTCTAGTTACTCCTTATCGGGCATAGATATTACAACAGGACCAGAGGGTGAGATTTGAGGCCAGCTTCTTTGCATAATGTCTCCCTGATCTGGAGAAGCATTATCTAATGCAATGATGTTATCAACCCCAATGCTTGAGTCGGGTTGGGTAATGGCCAGAGGTGTCTATTCTGGAAGGACATGTAGTGTGGGGATTTCACTTTAAAGGAGTCCTTCCTAAAGCTCTATACCACTGCGGCTGCACCCATGTCTTTCGTGGCACATTCCTTTGACTTACAGCCATCTGGCATCACTTGGTCACCTATCTTTAGGAGGAACCTTACACATGAGAAGATGGACTGGCTGGAGAGTCTCTTGTCTTTCCTCCTCAACTACGGATTGGTAGACAATAGTTTTGACAGGTGGGTGTGGAGATGGGAGGAGGAGGAAGGTTTCTTTGTTAGGTCTGCCTACTCCCTCATCTCCGATGGGGGTGTGCACCACCACTTTGCTCCACATATATGGGACCCCAAGAGCCCTCTGAAGGTGAAGTATTTGATCTAGAGGATCTCACATGGTAGGATGCCCACATGTGATAGGATTGCACCATTCTTGCAAGGTATTGTTTCTTTGTGCTACTTTTGTGGGGAGGTGAAGGAAGACCTTAATCATCTCTTCATAGGATGCCCTTCTCTAAGGAGGTTTGAAGTAAGATTGGGGATAGGATCCGCATCCCTATGGGCCAGTTCGATAATGTGCATTGCTGCCTCCTCATATGGCACAGGAGGTGGGACTTAAAAAGAAGATGAGATTATTTGGTGGCTCATCTTTCATGCTACTCTTTGAATTTTGTGGGGCGAAAATAACAAAAGGATTTTTCTCAAAGGAAACAAGAGTAAAGGAAAGGATTTTTTATTTTGTTTGTGATAAAGTGTGTGAGTGGGCTAAGCACCTTTGTAAAGTGGAGTCTCATAACTCCTCTCATTTCCTTTTATCAGGGGACAGCTCGGGGGTTACCACTTTGGTAGCCACTTTTTGTATAGCGATTGTTTTGGGACCTCATTGTTTACACTTGTACATCCTTTTTCTTTTCATTTAATACAATGGTGGCACTATCCACTTTTCAAAAAAAAAAACATCCTACAATAGTTAACATTCATATTTTCCTCTATCACAAACAATACCTTGGGTCTATTTTGCTTCATACCAAAAGCAAAATTATTGAGAAATTTCATTTCTATCTAACAAATGAGCAGAACATTCTAAGTTGAGAAATTCATGCTGAGGATTGTTTGATGATCTGAAGGTACTATTGCCTACCTTTGCATGAGAGTCTCCAAAGTTCAAGCTGTTAAACACGTTTCAGATGTACTTGATAAGTTGAAGTACATTTACCCACGTAATTTAGATACAGATCTCAAATTATTAGAATCTTGTTACACTAGCATTCTGGTTACTTCAAACATGAATTATGTGTGCCACAGGTAGTTTGATCAAATATCACATCCAGTCAAAACCCAGTAATGTCTTCATCAATTATTGGATCATAAAAATGTAAAAATAACTTGCTAACAATTAAATTTGGAAGGCCTTAGTCCAGAAACCAGGTTCACTAACAATACAGATAAAACAAAAACAAAATCATGACTCACCATCATTATGAACATTTTTAATATTCCGATCATTGCAAGAACTGAGAGGGTGCTGCACCAGAAAACAGCAAAGAAGGATGATGTGCCCAAGCGTAACAAAGAATCAAGACCCCTAAGGCTACAGTCCAGCCAAACCATGGACAAGAGAAAAATCAGCTTCCCTATATGTAAAGTCCAAGTACATATGATGGGATAAGCCTGCTCTATCTTGACACGGGCATAACCACAACCTTCATGGACGAATGTTGCTAGACTAGTGATCCATGGTTTCTGCTTTTCAAACCATCCCTTTGCCACTCCAAGTACATACATAGCCAATGTACCTAAATTGCCAACAGACATCATATCTGAAGATTTGCCATTATCTGTTGCATCATCAACAGTCAACATGTCATGCATGCTGCTTCTTGGATTCTCTGAACTGAGATTGCTGTCAACTGGTATTCTGTAATCCTCTCTTGTTATAATATCATCAGGCAATGAATCACTTTCTGAAGTATTTCTCATTTGGCAAGGTAAGGGGTCTGACGGTTCTAAATTTGGCATTTTATCCACATCTGACCACTGTCTGCTAGAACCTTTGCCAGATCTTTTGTTACTCTTTTTTTTGTTTGCTGATATCTTTGTAATGTTCATGCCATCTTCCATAGGATCACTCGACCTACCATGTATTTCACCATTTGGGACTTCAGTACTGTCCGAAACCTTTCCATCATCTGATTTGGACTTGTTCCCTCTGTCTGATAATGATTTGCTCCCCACTTCAGAATCTGTATATTTTTGGTTGGACGCACCACGATATAAGCCATTCTTTTGCTGGTTCCCCTTTCGAGCCATAATTAATCAGGTGTTGAATTTTAAGCTACAGAGAGTTGCCAATCCGATTCTGGTACAAAAGAGGTGGAGTGGATCAAAATGCATGCAAATAAAACAATAGCAGAAGTTATATGCTAGTAGTCACAAGCATTACAGATTAAAATACCCTATGAAAAACAGTTGCAAACTAGAACATACATTTGGGAACTAATATGCATCTTTAGGGTTGAATGGATATCGAACAATCAGAAAACAACAAAATTCTTGGTAAATGTGAATGATCCTCTGAACACAAAAATTTTGAAAGGCCCATTTATTTGCCACATACCTACAAACAATCCGCATAAATCACTAGAGAGTAAAAATAACTATGCCAGAAGACTCTGCGCACAAAGCTGATGTTATTAATCACAAAGTGTAATAGAAAATTGTAAGGCAATATAACTTTTCCCTATGTCATAAAAGAGCTTTCATCCCACAGCTTATCTAGCAAGTTCATCTGCTATCACAATTAGTTATAAAAAGACAATGCAAAAGCACAAATTGTAGAAAAGTAAAGAGACTGTAATTCAAACACAAGGCTACTGCATTGCACCAATGATGCTTCTTGGAGAAGAAAAGTCAAGACTAAGGAAGCTAGCAGGTAAGTTTTGGATTCTCAAGAGAAGAGAATAGGCAGGTTGGAACTTTCCTAGGAAATTAGCAGTCTGAATAACAGAATTTTCTAATGGTCAAGATTCAAAAGTACCATTGAAGAAACTGTGGCAGGAGACTGAAGGAAAACAAGACAACCAACATCATTTACCACTAAATGATGATTCCAAGCATAAAAAAAGAACCCCCCCAGTGTTTCTAAGAAAAGCAAAAAAGACCTAGAGATTTGAAGCCATTGTGGAATTAAAATCTGAACAAGAACTGCTTATTTAAACAAAGTATCCCCATCCTGTTTTCTATGAAAAATTAAAAATAAAATTCTCGATGAAATAACATAAAAGACAAGTGTTGGAGAAAGCAACAAAAACAAAACAAAAAGAACACAGGCCTTAACAGAGTGGGGAATGACAGGAACATGGTCCACAGGCCACAGCATCGAGGAAAAAGGTCAAGAAAATGGCAGAAAGAAAAAAGAAGATGAAGACAACAAAGGGCACAAGAATGTTTAAGCAAGTGGACGAGGCATGTCCCATTTACAAAACTCCGGAGGAGGACCGCAGCATCTCATGCTTTCATGTCACACGGCAAAGCAAACAAGGAAGAGAGTTGTCCACAAACACAAATTAATTCGCTAGAGCAGGCTGGAGTCTGCAGGAGAAGTTGATAGAAATCTCAGAAGTCAGAAAGAGGGATGATCACTGGGGCTGCAAGGTGTGTCTCAGTTCTTGTGATCTCAAAACCCAAGCTCAAAAAGGAGAACAGACAATCTGATGTATATAGACACTTATTGTTTTTTTTAAGTGAGTGGTACCACTGTTGTATTAAATGAAAAAAGGGATATACAAGTCAAAAAGCACCCAAAAGATGTATATAGATACATTGCGCACCACATATAACAAAACCCAAACGGAGATTGGTTCATGTATCAGATAAAACTAAAACCGATATGTAATCAGGAGAAAAAGGACAGCTGAAACCATGTTTATTATTTGGCAAGGGTTCCAGTCTATTGACAACACTTGGGGGTGTGAACACATTAAGTCAAGCTGAGCTTTATTCTGTTCAAGTGTGGTTCACTAGATAATTGAGTTAGGTTAAAGTGGAGGCTGTGGAGCTTCAACCGTTTTAGTATTCAAAAAACCAATGCTTGCTCTGTTCAAGCATGTTTACTAAATAATCAAGCCTACTTTAGAATAAAATTGAACACTTAAAATACTACACGAATTGAGACTAAATGCCTTTAACTATTAAACAAGTCAAAAAGGCATATCGATCAAGTTATTTAATAAATGAATTTTGAATGAGCCATAAAATGAATATATCAGGCATGTTCACAAACATAAATGAGCAGAGACTATCTATGCTCAAATTCAACAAGTTTACTATTTAACTCACAGAAATAAATAAATAAATATTTCTTTGAAGAAGAAAATGCACATTAGTGGTTATTTAAGTAATGGGTGTATTATTATTTCCGCTAATTTAGGTTTATCAGACGATTTGGGTTTGGCACATTTCCTCATCGACCGTAGTCGATGTTTATTGACATCCGCGTAAAGTCCCAATACCCTTGACTAACTGTCAAAGAAACACTTTTCGATCTCTACAATATCTGTTGTGATATTGGTGGTTTTATCTAACAGATTTGATCAAAGAGATCACCCATTAGAGATACACATTTGCAGGAGAAAACTAAACAATTCATTCTTCGGATTCATCTTTACAAAATACATGCAATCCCAATTACAGAGTCGGATCATTTGATTTACATCTGGCCTTCATTCCAACATCAGAACAGACCGTTGAATTTGAGTTTCATAGAGATCAAACCCTTTTTAGATATATTTGCAATTTCTGACCCTTCCGGGAGTATTTCTGCAATTTTGGACCCTTCTTGGGTATTTCTGCAATTTCTGACCCTCCCGGGATATTTCTACAATTTTGAACCATTTTTGAGTTTATTTGAGATTTTGAGCTATTTCTGAGTTTATTTGCAATTGTGGACCCTTTCTGGGTTTATTTGTAATAGCAAATCTCTTTTTTGGGTTTATTTGAAATTTTGAACCTTTTTGGGTTTATTTGTGATTTTCTCTTAAGTATGTTGACTTGCAACTCCTAAAAAAATTCAGAGGAACTTGTGTAGTTTGTATAGACCAGCGGTATTTTTTGTAACATCTGGACTGGACAGAGATTTTCGTGTAATCTTGGCATGAGGAGCAAGTCCCTCCTTGATGGAGGCGCGCTGACTAAAGACTCTCGGGAGATTGTTTCTATTTCTTGAACTCTCATGGATTGTGGTCCAACTTCGTGCGTCCATCAGTGCGGCACTGGGGATCGATGTAGACCCTTTTTGTAAAAGAACCAACCCATGGTTTTATCTAGAAGAAAAATTTCTTATAATCCCTCACCAAGGAGTGGCACAAGAAACATAACCACAAGGGCATCTATGCAGGCCCTTTTTGTAAAAGGGCCAACCCAGGGTTTTATTTAGACCATACTCCAAGAATGAGGGATTTATCCGAAGCAAAGTACCCAGTTGGGGTCTTAATCGGACCAAATGCCCCGTTAGGGAGTTTAATCGATCCAAAATACCATGTCTAGGGTTTTAAACGGTCCAAGGTATCACTTTGGGGGTTTTATGGTTTAACCAGGGCAAAGCCCCCAACCCAGGGTTTATCCGGATCAAAGTGCCCATTCTAGGGCTTTAACAGGTCCAAAGTCCAAATTTGAGAGTTTTATGAGTTCAACTGAGACAAAGTTCTAAACCCAGAGTTTTATCCGGACCAAAGTGCCAATTCTAGGACTTTAACCAGTCCAAAGTCCCAATTTGAGGGTTTTATGGGTTTAACCGGGGCAAAGTCCCCAACCTAGGGTTTTATTCGGACCAAAGTGCCCATTCTAGAGCTTTAACCAGTCCAAAGTCCCAATTTGAGGGTTTTCTAGATTTAGCCAGGGCAAAGTCCCCAACCTAGGATTTTATTCGGACCAAAGTGCCCATTCTAGGACTTTAACTAGTCCAAAGTTCCAATTTGAGGGTTTTATAGGTTTAACGGGAGTAAAGTCCGCAACCCAGGGTTTTATCCAGACCAAAGTGCCCATTCTAGAGCTTTAACTGGTCCAAAGTCCCATTTTGAGAGATTCAACCACTTTCTCGACATTCTCGAGTTTTACAAGGTCATTTTTGCGAATAAATAGGACTTGTATAAATTTTTTGGGTGTATTTCAGACTTTTGCACAATTGTGAGGATCATATGGACCCTTTTTACATGAACTGGGAGTTGAAGGATTATATCATCTTCCCCAAAGAAATTACGTAAATCACATGAAGATCATGTTGTGCACAGACTAGGAGAGGGCAATTTTATAACATACCCTCACTATGAGCACAAACTCTCTCGAAGGATGGACCTTTAAAAGCACAAGCACGAGCACATGCACAAGGATCCTCAGAGCTCTGCCTCTCTGCGATCTCTCCTCTCTGTATGTGTCGTCTGGCTTTCGCCTGAGGGTCCCACTGGGGTATTTATAGAGCCCAAGAGGGTTACCAAGTTTTACCGGTCCAAAGGTGCCCATCCAGGGCTTTAATAGGTCCAAAGTGGCCAATCTACAATTTTATCTGGACCAAACTCCAAGAATGAGGGGTTTATCCGGAGCAAAGTACCCTACTTAGGGTTTTAACCGGTCCAAATACCCCATTAGAGGACTTAACCGATCCAAACTCCTCATTTGGGGGACTTAACTGGTCCAAACCCCCCAAATGAGGGTTTATCCAATCCAAACCCCCAAAGTGGGGGGTTTATCTGGTCCAAACCCCCAAGGTGGGGGGTTTATCCAGTCCAACTCCCCAATGGGGGGATTTATCTGGACCAAACCCCCCCCAATGAGGGGTTTATCTGGTCAAAACTCCCCCAATGGGGGTTTATCTGAACCAAACCCCCCAAATGGAGGATTTAATCGGTTCAAACCCCCCATATGAGGGAAGGGGTGACCGGCCTCGTTTTTGTGTCATTTTTTCTCTCTTTTTTTCATGAAATTTTTTGGCTTCAACATTTACCAAACAACCTTAAAGCTGGTCCAAGTTCGTTTATGTAAAATGAGTCTCAAGCTTCTTCCAAACCTGTTCACCAATTGCCCATCTAGCACACCAGTTCATTTACAATGTTACGCATGTGACAACATACCTATGCGTGCCGTGTGCCAGACAATACATAGGGTCAGTAATCTCAAAAATGTCCAAATATAGAATCACGAAGTCAAAGAGAAAATAATATCAACCTGGCTTCACAGCAAATATGTGCTACATATGCACATGCAGAGAATGCCATCCATAACGCTAGATATATAAGCTATTTATGAAAACGAGTTCCGAATATTTTCTTGGTCCGATTTGATTTGATGTTGTTATGATTGTATGGATGAAATTCCTTGATGAGATTATTTGAGACAGATATTTTGTACATACAACTATGTTGAAATATTTTTTTGCATTTACTACTTTAACAAATATTTACATCTATAGGTTCCTTTTGCATGGCAAGATATATAGATATACTTAAAAGCTTATTTTCTACTTGTTGGGACCAAATTTATTTTGGAGGTCCCAAAGATGGCATTCGCTCTCTCTCTCTTCCTAAGTTTTTTCACTTCTTTTGGCCAGTCAAATGCCACTTAAGCATACTTTAACAAATATTTACATCTAAAGATATATTTTGCATGGCAAGATATATAGATATACTTAAAAGCTTATTTTCTACTTGTTGGGACCAAATTTATTTTGGAGGTCCCTGTGAGACACGGAAAAAATCTAGGGTCAGCCTTTATCGTAGATAAAGGGTAGATTTTCGTTCTTTTTGAAAAGAAACACTCCTCTGCGTAGAGAGGGTTCCGTGGGTGCGCGTCGTATCAAACGATATAGGTTCGAGTGCTGGACCTCTCCCCGCCGACCGGAGTCGACGTTGATTTACATCGACTTAATGTCCGAACACCCTTGATTAAATGACAACATGAAGGCTTAAAGTTCTTCCTCGAGGCTCTAACCAATAGAGCATGTTTGCTTAAAACAGGACGGGGGAGCTGACGGGGACACTGACTGAGCACGTTGAAGTGGGCCACTGGGGTTTAAGCGGCGGTCTTAGACCTAGGGGTATTTTAGTAAATAACCAGACCAGAGGGATTTAGGAGTTTCTGGGCTGGGGTAGGCATAAAGCCGGGTTACTAACCTTCCAAGGCTCTGAGGCCCTCTTCAGAAGGTTTAGGAGACCATTAGATCACTTCTTAGGTCGCAGGGGTATTTCGGTAACTTTACCAAACCCTAGGCCTAGGTTTAAGATGACCCCCGAGCGCTTGTCTCGGGCTCCATTATTGACATTGGCAAATGAAAGACCGAGTTTTAGCGTAGCTGATTTTGCTCCCATCCTTCTGTACGTATGTCTTCACCTCTTTTTTTTTTTTTTCACTTTACCGGTCCTACCGCCCTTCCGGGTTTTCGCCAGGACCAGCCCCCTTTAGCTTTTCCAGTGCGCCCTTGCGGGTTTTCACACTGAGGGGTACCCATTTTTGCCTAGGGCGCCCTTTCGGGTTTTCACCCTAACTGGGTTAAAGCCTTTTTACCCTTGATTGTTCCCTCTAACAGAAACAATCAAGTCCGCTGGGGCCTCAATATTTTTAACCCCTTTTTTTTTTTTGACCCTATAACGCCCAGGGGGCGAGGAGAAAGTGGCATTCCCGTAGGGACGTATATGCCACACAAGTGGGACAAATTGGTAGATTTGACAGCCCAGATGGGACGAATGAGTCAAATCTACGAGCCGAAAGGCGAAATGGGTTGGTAGCCCGAGAGGGCATACTGAGACCAAACCCGGTGAGACAAAGAAGAGTCAAAAGACGACATCGGTTGGCAGCTCGAGAGAGCATACTGAGGCCATGCCCGATGGGACAAAAAGGAGTCAAAAGACGACATCGGTTGGCAGCTCGAGAGAGCATACTGAGGCCATGCCCAATGGGACAAAAGGGAGTCAAAAGACGACATCGGTTGGCAGCTCGAGAGAGCATACTGAGGCCATGCCCGATGGGACAAAGAAGAGTCAAAAGACGACATCGGTTGGCAGCTCGAGAGAGCATATTGAGGCCATGCCCGATGGGACAAAAGGGAGTCAAAAGGCGACATCGGTTGGCAGCTCGAGAGAGCATACTGAGGCCATGCCCGATGGGACAAAAGGGAGTCAAAAGACGACATCGGTTGACAGCTCGAAAGAGCATACTGAGGCCATGCCCGATGGGACAAAAAGGAGTCAAAAGACGACATCGGTTGGCAGCTCGAGAGAGCATACTGAGGCCATGCCCGATGGGACAAAATATGACAACCTCAAAATGTTGGTAGGACTAGGTGTCATAGACTGACATGTAAGGTATAGCCAAGACATCAATATGATGTGTTGGTGGAGATGGGGTGGAGTCATTGACTTAAAGCCACCCTTAAAATAGATAGGGAGAGAAAAAGGAAAAAAAAAATTTCACATTACCAACCTCACCGCCCTTTCGGGTTTTCGCCGAGGCTGGCCCCCTTTAGCTTTTTCCGGTGCGCCCTTGCGGGTTTTCACACCGAGGGGTTGCCCATTTTTGCCCGAGGCGCCCTTTCGGGTTTTCACCTCGACCGGGTCTGTGGCCTTTTTACCCCCAGCCAACCGTTGAAGGCTGACTGAGTCCGCCGGAATATCAGTATTTTTAACCCCTTTCTTTTTTTTTTTTTTGAACCTTCACTGAGGAGAGGTACTGTTCTGTGAGGACTGCTGGGAAAACTCTCGCTGTGGCGCGTAGTAGAGTTTCATGTGCTTGCCATTGAGAGGAGGGAACGGGCTGTTGCCTTTGTGGTCCACCACCGTGTAAGCCCCGCCTTCGAAGACCTTCTGGATGATGTAAGGCCCCCGCCAATTGGGTTGGAGTTTCCCGCTTGGCTTGCCGGCAATGACTTCTTTTTCTTTAAGCATGACCAAGTCGCCTTTCTTGAATGCCCGGTGCTTGACTAACTTGTCGTAAGCACGCGCCATGCGAGCTTGGTAGATCTGCAAATGCTGATAGGCTTGAAGTCTTTTGCCTTCTAAAGAGGATAATTCCTCCAGCCTCCTTTCGACTTCAGACTGCTCCTGGCCGGGTAGGCCTGCCTGAACTGCCACTCGATATGAAGCCAGCTCAATCTCTACAGGGGTGATTGCCTCAGCCCCGTACACCAGTGAAAATGGGGAACACCCCGTAGGGGTTTTATAAACAGTCCGATAGGCCCAGAGGGCTTCGTGGACTTTTTCGCTCCAATCCTTTTTTCGGCCATTTATAAACTTTGCCATCAACTTGCAAAGTGTTTTGTTGAAAGCCTCCGCTAAACCATTAGCCTGAGGGTTATAAACCGAGGAGGTTCTCCAATCAATGTGGAATTTGACCGCCAGTGCATACACTGTCTTATTTCTGAAGGGCGTCCCATTGTCTGAAATAATTCGGCTAGGGACTCCGAATCTGTATATAATATGATATCTTACGAAGCGAGCCACTGCCTCACCTGTAACCTCTCGCAGAGGAATAGCCTCAGCCCAGCGAGAAAAATAATCTGTGGCTGCTAGAATGAATTTATGCCCTTGAGAGGATGGAGGGAATGGTCCCACTATATCCATGCCCCATTCTGCAAACGGCCATGTAGGAGCCATTGGGTGTAAAGAACTTGGAGGCCTCCGAGGGATTGGCCCAAAAGCTTGGCACTGGTGACAGGTGCGAGCGTATTGGTTACAGTCCTCGTACATAGTAGGCCAATAGAAGCCCTTAAGTTTGATATTCATCTTCATCTTCGTCCCGGCCTCGTGAGCCCCGCACAACCCAGAGTGGACCTCCCGCATGACGGTCCTGGCTTCCTTAAGTGAGAGACATCGCAAGAGCACCGGGTGGTCCTTTTCCTGGGCGAGCCTGAAGAGAATACCATCAAGCAACCGATATGACGCAGCCCTTCTAAGCAACTGCACCCTTCGAGCTCGTTCCGGAGGAAACTGCCCGTTCTTGATTTGTATAATTGGCTCGCGCCAATCTTCTTCCTCTGGATCATTTCCCTCTTCGAGGTGGTGAACCTCATAAATGGTGAGGCCCGATTCTTCATCAAGCATGTTGGGCATGAGCCTTCTGTGCCTGACTGTAATATTCAATTCACCGTCAGGTGGAAGCTTCAACGCGGCTGCTAACTTTGCCAACGCATCTGCCTGAGAATTACTACTCCTCGGCACATGGCTTATCTCAAAGAGATAGAACTTTTCTTTAAGCCTCATAACGGCCTCAAAGTAAGGGATCAACTCCTTTTTCCGCACATCATAATCACCGAGGACTTGACGGACAATGAGCTGAGAATCCCCGTACACTTTAATACATTTGAGCTCCATTTCCAGCGCTAGCTGTAGCCCAATGATTAATGCTTCATATTCCGCCTCATTATTAGTCAATGACTTCATGAGAGCGCAGGAATGATGAAGTATACCCCCTTGAGGGGATACGAAGACTATGGCGGCGCCGGCTACAGAGCTTACGAGGCCGCCTGTCTTCTTAACGGTCCTAGATGCACCGTCAAAATACAACTCCCAACATGGTGTGCCGAGAGACAACACCTCTTGTTCAGGATGGAGTGAGACATCTGCACCCTCTTCAGCATCAGGTGGTTGCATCAGCTTCTCCTCGTCTGGTAGTTCGAAGTTGAGGAACGACTCCGTCGGCACAGGGTGTGCAGCAAGAAAATCAGCCATCCCTTGTCCCTTGATCGCCTTGCGTGGGACGAATGTAATGTCGAACTCCATCAAGATAAGAGCTCATTTCCCTAACCTTCCAGAGAGGACAGGTTGACTGAGTAGGTACTTGAGCGGGTCCCATTTAGAGATGAGCTCCACTCGGTGCGCTAACAGATAGTGCCGTAACTTTTTGACAGCGAACACCAAAGCAAGGCACATTTTCTCCATAGGTGAGTACCGACACTCGGGGCCGATCAGCTTCCTGCTGAGATAATATAGTGGCTGCTCTTTACCCTCCTCATTAATTTGGGCCAGGAGAGCCCCAAGGGAAGCCTCCATGGCTGCGATGTAAAGAATGAGAGGCTTTCCTCTGACAGGTGCCCCTAAGACTGGTGGAGTCAAGAGATACTCCTTGAGTTGTTCGAAAGCCTTTTGACAGCTCTCGTCCCAGATAAAGGGTGCTCCTTTTTTCATCAATTTGCCGAAGGGCATGCACCTTCCTGAGAGGTTAGAGATGAATCGTCTGATATAAGCGAGCCTTCCCTGCAGAGATCTGAGCTCCGTTATGTTCCTGGGTGGAGGGAGCTCATTGATAGCCCTGATTTTGTCAGGATCTATCTCTATCCCTCGGTATCTGACGATAAAACCGAGGAACTTGCCGCTGGAGACTCCAAAGGCGCATTTCATCGGATTCATCTTGAGCTGATATTGTCGAAGCCGCTCGAAGACCCGACGTAGGTCGGCTAAGTGATTAGCTCGCCTTTTGGACTTAACGACCAGGTCGTCGACATAACATTCGACAACATTGTGCAGCATCTCATTAAAGATTTTGGTCATTGCCCTTTGATATGTGGCACCGGCGTTTTTCAAGCCAAATGGCATTCTCTTGTAGCTGAAGATGCCTTTTGGGGTTCTGAAAGCCGTATGATCCTTGTCTTTGACAGCCATATGGATTTGGTTGTAACCAGATGACCCGTCCATAAAAGACAGGGCCTCATGACCAGTAGTCATATCCACCATCGTCTCGATGATCGGGACTGGGAAGTCGTCCTTTGGACAGGCTTTATTCAGATCCCGAAAGTCGATGCAGACCCGGACTTGGCCGTTCTTCTTTTTGACGGAGACTATATTGGCGAGCCACACAGGGTACCTGCATGGCTCTATAAAGTCCACGTCTAACATTTTGTCGACCTCCGCATTCACCTTCACCTCCAGTTCATGGCGCATGCGTCTCTGGGCTTGCTTAATTGGCTTGGCTGTCGGGAGTATCGCCAGTTCATGTTCTGCCACGGATGGATCAAGGCCCGGCATCTCTTTGTACGTCCAGGCAAAGCAGTCCCTGAATTCATTCAAGAGTTGCTGGTATGCCTGTCGTTCTTCCCCACTAAGGAGGGCACTTACAAAGGTGGGCTTATGTTCGCCATGAGTGCCAAGGTTGACCTCGACCAACTCATCAACAGTTGCTTGACCACCGTCTTCGAGCTCAGGTGGAGCTGGTTGGAGGTCAACGAAGTCTTCAGCTTCGTCAGGGCCGATCTCGCAGATCTCAAACTCCTCTGGTATCACCAAGTCGCCAGTAGAAGTTGAGGAGATTTCTCCTGTCTGCGAATCCTCGCCGGACACTGACGGAGGAGACGCCATGGCTTCTATAGACTCCTGATAGAGTTCTTCAGCCGCAGGCTCCTTTCAGGCCTCCTCACGAGAGGATGGTAAGAGCCCTATGGCATTAATAGCATAATGGACCCGGAATTCTGGCTCCTGCTCATAGCCCAATCCTCGGGTGTCTTTGTGAGAAAATGGAGGTTGCCCCCTGACATGTGGAGGATTCCAGAGATTAGAAAAATATGTTTTCTGCGCAGAAGTTTGCTGCTGTGGAATCCCCTGCTTCATGCACATGTGCTTGAGCCGGGCAGGCATATGAGCCATGGCCTGGATAGGCTCTGACACCTTGTCAGCTGGCGATGCCCACCCGAAGTCGTCCTCCGGAGGACTTGGCGGTATTTGGTCCCCTCTGTAGAAGACAATCGGCTGAACCGGGTGACGGTCTCTCCTTCGACCTTTGCGTATGTAAGAAACTACAAAGGTCTTCAATTCTTCCACCCCGTGCTCTTCCTTAACAAAGGGAAGTTGAATGCAATTTGGGGGCAGAGGTACACTGCAGTTGATAGCTTGACTGATGAGGTTGGCCTCAAAGTCAATCTTGCCTCTTTCTGCTTGCGTAGGCTTCGACGCAGGCTTGAGACTCAACTGGTGGAGCTTTAACATCTCACGATTGACCGTGAAGAGTTGGCTTCCTTCTGGTTCAGGTTCGACCTTCTGCTTTCCCTTGTCTTGGACTTTATCGGGGATTGAAATAGTGGGTTCCCCGAAGTACAGGGAGGCATCCGCCATGTGGCATTCATTGGGGTGAAAAGGAGCCTGGTCTGCAAAGACTATATACTGCTTTCCCCCTTTTGAATATTTAAGGCATTGGTGCAATGTTGATGGGACGACCCAATTTTCATGCAACCAGGGTCTTCCCAACAACATCTTGTAGGATGTGTCAGAGTTGATGATGTAAAATATCGCCTTGGTGGTGAAGTCGCCCAGCACAAGCTTCACCTCGACACGTCCAAGGGCCTCCTCGGAGCCCTGATTAAACCCCGAAATCTTGACAGCGTTGACCTTTTGCAAGTAAGGTGCCAAATAAAGAGACTTGAACGTCTTTAATGACATGATATTTACTGCGGCCCCTGCATCGACGAAGATTCGATTCACCTCATGGCCGTTGATTGTCCCTTTCATATATAAGGGACGATTGTGGCAAGGGGAAGCCAGTAGCATATCCTTGTCTGTGAAAACAATATTGGCTGCCAGAGCCTCATATGCTTGGGCTTGCAACTCTGCCACATGAGCCTCATACGCCTCGGGGTCTTGGAGCACCTTTACCAGAGCTTCTCGGAGATCCTTGCTCCAGGCGATAACTTCCCATACAGTAATGCTAGTTGGGAACCGGCTCATGTGTTGAATAATTTTACGGTCCGCCCTAGCGCGGATCTTGTCAAATGGGGGGATAAGTTCCTCCAGAGTCTTCGGAGCTCCATAGGGCTTCTCCCGCTTAAACGGACGTTGACCTTCATCTTGCATCTCTGCTCCTTCTTGAAAGAGTGGTGCCAAAGACACATCTGAGGCCGACTGAGATCCGGCTGGCTCGGCATGACCCGAGGGACCTTCTCCCGAGGCACAGTTCGAAGGACCCGCCTGCTCAAGAGCCGGCGTTGACGGAGAGTCATCCGCGGGAGCTTCTTCTGTCTCTGAGGAGTGAATTATAAAAGGGACGCCGCCCGTCCCTCGATTCTCCGGGGTTCTATCAACATTCTCCGAGGATGTAGGGATGAAGGGAACACCCCGTACTCGTGGCACACGAATAGGGCCCGATTTTTCTCCTCTGAACATTATAACCCGGTCGGGGGTCAAAGGACTTTCTCGCCCTCGACCGCGACCTCGACCACGAGCCCGCCGACTCCTCCCTGATCGGCGTTGATATGTAGCCATGGGTGCACAGCCTTCTCTGCCAGGAGCATTTATGTTATCCGGGGGTGGAATGGCCACCACGTTGCATGACAACTCCTGCATAACCTGGTCAAGGGCCTCGATAGTAAGCTCTTCGTCCTTATAAAACAGCAAGAGCTCTTCCGGAATTGGAATCCGCTCGCCGGCTTCAAGACGATACAGAGTCTCCCGTAGCCAGTTGAGGAGCCGGGTCTTATGCCCAAACTTCTCCCAGGGGATGTATTTATCCAACGTGACCATCCCAGTGGGGCAAGGTGGCACGTATTCCTCCAGTTGGTCAATAAGCTTTTGCAACCGCTGCACGGGAGTAAGTTGTTTGGAGGCTTCCATGGCAGCTGCCTGTTCCGCCTGCTTTTTAAGCCTCCTCTTCAAATTTTTTCTCCGGTTCTTTTCTTGCTTCTTGAGGCGGGCGACCTCCTCTAAAGAAGGAGGAGATGACTTTGCGGAACGAGGTTGCTTAACGCCACCACTCTGACTCCCGCGTCGCACTGGCCGTCTGGCACTTTGGCTTTCGCGGCTCTTCCTTGGGCCCACGCGGGTCCACTCCTCTGCCTCAGGGGAGGGTTGGAAAGTGGCCTCGATCGCCTGAGCAACTATTTCTGGTGGCAACTCCTGGAACTCCATCTGGCTGAAGTGGAGCCCCAAAGATTTTTGCGAAATCGCCGACTCTTTCTTTGACGCAGGTTGAGGATTTGTTGACTTAGCTCCAGGCTGAGTCTTAGGCTCAACCTCTAGAACTTTGCGCTTGCCCTTATCATTGCTCTGTGGGCAGCTAGTGGCAACCTTCTCAAGGCGACCGGACTGCATGGGGGCTTTGGCCGGCCCTTTGACGGGCTGCGCCGGTTGAGGCTTCTCCAGGCTTTGTAGCTTGGCTGATCCAGCCGAAGCCTCACCCTAAGGATTCAGGACCTTGGCCTTTCCTTTATCAACTGGCCGAGGACATCCTCTTATGACAACACCTGGCTGGCTCGGTTTGGGTTGAGCCCCAGGGCTTCGTCGCACAGCGCAGTCTCCCGGGCTCTGAGCCTTAGGCTTCTCACGAGCAGTCTTGTCCCTAGCGAGCAACGGGAACTCCCCATTTTGTTGAGGCTCGCTTGGGCGGGCCAACCGGGCAAAGGCCTCATTCTCTCGCCGAACCTGCTGAAGAGTCTCCTTGGCGGCTTCTACGAGGCGTAGCCTCGTCATAGAATTCCCCTGGGTATCCACAACCCCTTTCTGAATGAGAGCTTCAATGAAGTCTTGAACATCTTCACAGTGTTGAGTAGGGTGGGACACCCTCGCATGATACTTGCAATAGCGAGGATGACTCTTGGCCGTCTCGTTGTAATAAGACGGAGGGCCATATGCCAACACCCACCCATCCTCCAGAAGCTTGTCAAATATCTTCTCAGTGTCCTCCTTGGGAAAAGAACACTGATGGGAAGGTCGCTGTCCTGGGTACCAGAGTGTGGCCTCGGTTCCCGGCTGTCGGGAAACATTCCCTTCAGCAGAAGGGTCAGGCAGGTTGAATGCCAACGGCGTATGGATGACATTAACTGAGAACGTCATCGCCCCACGCGCATGTGGCTGTGGAGGGCGCACTAAGGAATCACCCATATCAACTATCCCTCGCCTGATGAAATCTTCTGCAAGGTCCTTAAAGGGTTGACAGTTGAAAATAATATGACCCGATGCCTCATGAAAAGGGCAGTAATCTTGATAGAACCGGGCTTCAGGTCGCTGGTGATTAGTTGCCACTGACGGGGTTACCAGCTCAGCACGGCAGCACACGAAGAAAATCTGTAGAGTTTGTTCGCGGTGAAAAGAAAATGGCTTTGCAGGTTCCGCCTCTTCAGACGAGCTTGATGAGTCCTCGGACAGCCAACCATTTGACCCTGACCTCTGTGAGACAGGTGGAAGTGGGTTTGCCTCTGCTCCATGAAGGTTTGCGAGCTGTTCACTCTGGGCTTGGGGAAGAGCAGCGAGCTGATCATCCAAATAATGGAGAAATTGCAGCAACTCTCGCTGTTCTTGTCTCAGCTGGTGGATTTCCCGGCGGACTTTCCAGAGGAGCCTTCTTACAGCAAGGTATTCCGCCCCCGGCCAGCACGACAACTCGGGAATGGCTTGAGGTTGCTGGTTTGAAGACCTAGCCTCGGCGGCGTGCGATGCTGAAACCGGTGCCGCCATATAAATCACATTGGCCGATCGAGTGGATCGACTCCAGTGGTGCGGCTACGGAGGCTCAACCGCGTGACCAAGCATATTTATCAAACCTTTCTGAATAAGGTCTTCAGCTATGTCTTTAAAGACATAACACTCTGCAATGGTATGCCCCAATCTCCGGTGGTACACGCAGTAGTTGGAGTCATCCGTCTTGTCTACCTCTGCCGGCCTCCGCGGCTCTGGCAAGGAAAACATCTCCTCCTGCATACACAAATCAAAGAGCATTTTTGTGTGCTCTTTCCTGAAGGAGTACGGCTTCTTCATATTCTCCGCCAAGGCTTCAGCAACCTTCTTGACCTCCGACTTTTTGCCATTACCCTTCCCCTTAGCGCCTCCTTTCTCACCATTTGTCGGGGAGAAATCCACTGCATTGATTTCTTTTCCCCCAACTGGGCGGTCCTTGGGGGCTTTGCCCTTGGCCGAGGAATGTGTCGGATGGTCTGCGAAGAACATTTCGATCTCCACGACCACCGAGTTGAGCTGATCAAAGCCCCGGATACTGGAACCCAAGAGCTTTTCACTAACTTCGGCCGCCAGACCTCGGCGACATATGGTAATAGCATCCTCCGGCGTGGGAGGGTTATCACAGTGCATGCTAACATCCCTCCACCTCTTGATGAAGTCGAGGGCCGTCTCACCTCTTCTTTGTTTTAAAGCGCAAAGTTCCGCTAAGGAAACCTTACGCTCAGCGGTTTGGAACCGGTCCACAAACTTCTTCTGCATATCTGCCCAATCGGGTACCGAATTGGGCTTCAAACGGGAATACCATTGAAAGGCAGAACCCGTCAAAGAAGTGGCGAAATACCGCAAGAGGTAGGACTCGTCCAAAGCCAGTTCGCCCATGGCGGTTACATAGTAAGCCAGGTGCTCATGGGGCGAACCCTGCCCATTGAACTTTCGCAGCTTCGGGACCTTGGGGCAGTCCGGAGGGAGCTTCTTGAATTGGTGATGGAGAGGGTAGGGCACACTGTACAGATCGACTGTGGCCACTCCTTCACCATGCTGAGCGAACTTTGCTTCTACAATCCGCTCAATCATCTGCCGCTGAGCCGCCAAACTTTCGGCAGGAGTAGCAGAGAACCTTATATTAGGCTCCTGCTGAGGTACCTCCACTTCCAGGGCCACAGGTGGTCTGGCCGCCATAGCCGACCCATTAATAGTGGCCGGAGCTGGAGATGGTTGCTGCTCAACGCTTGCCGGTACTGCAGCGGGTTGGGCAGGAGGCTCCTTATCGCGCAGGAGTGCTTGCAACAGACCTTTCAACTCCTGGTTTTCGCGCCGGAGTTCTTCCAGGGTGAGAGCTTGAATCCCCTACGTTGTACCTTCCTCGCGAGGGAAAAGGCCCTCCCCGACAGCGCCATGATCATTATCCTGGCGCTCCTCCTGTCGTGCAGGGTCAGGCTGTGAAGTTCCTGCTAGAGGAACTGAGTCTAGTTGAGCCACGACCCGAGAGACGTGCTTCGACCTCCTCATAGCTTGCAATGGCTGGGTGAGGTCTCCCTGAGCCGCTTCCGTGTGCTTGTCCGTGGAGGAGGTGTAGCAGGTGAACACCCTGACAGTGTCATCTGCGACACGAGTTACCCGCCTCCTCCTCGGCGGATGCCGCACCGGGGGAGATATGTCCCCCAGCCGATCGAAGACAGATGCTCGAGGGGCCAGACGCTGTCGAGCATTGCCCCCTCTTGAATTGTCTGAGGTAGCCCAGGGGGAAGTCGGACGTACCGGCTTTGGCTGGGCGCGGCACTGCCCCCGCTGCCGGCGAACGCCTGGCTTGTGAGAGGAGGAGGGCTTAGTTAACTCGTGAATAGAGGGGCCCTGCCCCGAGTGCGGCCCAGACTGGCGTGGGCCTTTCTCAGCCCGGGCGCGTTTAATTGCCTGGGCCTCCTCCTTGGTGACCCATATCTCCTTTCGGTGGAGCTGACGCTCCTCAGTTGGGTTGCCCCCAGACCTGACTCTGGGGGCCGCCACCTTGGGCCGGGGCGTAGCGACGTTCTTTGCCTTCGCTCCCTCCCCCCGGATCTTCCGAAGGAGTTCGAATCGGTTGGAGGTTGGGATGGTGGGGACGTGTCGGTCCCGAGGTACAATCGGCTCGCCTCCATCGAGCCTGATACGGACGTCGCCGACGAGAATAGTCTTGCCGGAACGCGAAGTAGTGGCCACGGGCCGAAGTTGTTTCCTCGCGTGGCGTTGCCCCCGTTGAGCAGGGGCAACCGTCTCAGTACGGCTCCTGCGACGACGAGGGCGGCGCTGTCCCTGTCGGGAAGGAGCAGTCTCAACCGTAATCTGGTTGACCGAGAACACTCGGCTAGCTTGAAAGACTGAAGGCCTGACATCTCTAGGCGTGGGCTTCATCGAGGGCCTGACACCCCCAGCCATGTTGTATTGTCCGGCCGACCTGACTCGGCCAACAGCAGATAAAGAGGGCCTAACACCCCCGGTAGGCATCTTTCGGACCGGGCGGACCCGGCCGGTGGCAGGAACAGAGGGCCTGACGCCCTTCAGAGCAGTTGCCTCGGCCGGAACAGCCCGACCAATGGCAGGAACAGAGGGCCTGACGACCTTCAGAGCAGTTGCCTCGGCCGGAACAGCCTGACCAATGGCAGGAACAGAGGGCCTGACGCCCCCGGCGAACACCTTCGAAGCCGGGCGAACCCGGCTTACAGCACGAACGGAGGGCCTAGCACCCTCTGCAGCAGTCTTCTTAGCCGGAGCAGTCCGGCCAGCAGTTGGCACTGCGTCCTCCTCAGTGATCGGAACTACCCCTAAGAAGAAAGGGGAACCGACCACCGGGGGAAAGTCGCCGAAAGCAATCGGCGTCGCCAGGTAGCCATACCTGGCGTGGGTAGCGATCACCTGCGGTCCATACGTCACCGCTGCCATTGTCGTGATCGTGATGTGACAGAGCGCTTGAAACTGGCAAGCAAAGCGTTCTTCCCTCGTCCTGTAAGAGGGAGAGCAATAAGAACCTCAAAGAGGTGCAAGCCTTCTGTTGTCAAAGAGAAGAAAGGCGGGAGGGGTCCCACCGGGCGTGCCAGTCTGTGAGACACGGAAAAAATCTAGGGTCGGCCTTTATCGTAGATAAAGGGTAGATTTTCGTTCTTTTTGAAAAGAAACACTCCTCTGCGTAGAGAGGGTTCCGTGGGTGCGCGTCGTATCAGACGATATAGGTTCGAGTGCTGGACCTCTCCCCGCCGACCGGAGTCGACGTTGATTTACATCGGCTTAATGTCCGAACACCCTTGATTAAATGACAACATGAAGGCTTAAAGTTCTTCCTCGAGGCTCTAACCAATAGAGCAGGTTTGCTTAAAACAGGACGGGGGAGCTGACGGGGACCCTGACTGAGCACGTTGAAGTGGGCCACTGGGGTTTAAGCGGCGGTCTTAGACCTAGGGGTATTTTAGTAAATAACCAGACCAGAGGGATTTAGGAGTTTCTGGGCTGGGGTAGGCATAAAGCCGGGTTACTAACCTTCCAAGGCTTTGAGGCCCTCTTCAAAAGGTTTAGGAGACCATTAGATCACTTCTTAGGTCGCAGGGGTATTTCGGTAACTTTACCAAACCCTAGGCCTAGGTTTAAGATGACCTCCGAGCGCTGGACTGAGCCAACAGCACTCCCAGACCAAGCCGACAACGAGAGGTTCTAGAGAAGACACTCACGGGTTCAATTGGTTGGAAGTAGGGGTAAGTGTGCAAGTTTTTAGAGAGTCAGGGTTTATATGCAATATTGCATTAATGAAGTGTGCCGAGCATAATAAGGTGCTCTTATAATTTTGCAAGAGTACAGAGGGTGTCGACAAATTATCGACTGTACATACATCCGCATCAAGACGGGAAGTGGGGGCATACCCCTAATTACAAAAGTTGCAGGGTAAAATTGTAATTTACAGGACTTAGGCCTTTTATGACCTCGAGGAGGACGTTTTTACAATTTGCCATCGTAATGACATAATGACATAATTGCATAAGTCCGTCACTCCGTTGCATAACACATTACGAACACGACCCGTTGAAGGGCATAATTGTAAATATACCCCGTAGGGGCATATACACAAGGCCCGGGGACTTACCCCACTCAGACCAAAAACAACGAACAACTTGAACTTGAAGTCTAGGCAAGTCCACCTCTCCTCCTCTTCCTTCGTCTCCGTCCCCCTTCAATGGGACCCATGGGGTCTATTTATAGAAAGTAGGGAACCGGCCCGGGGGAAGTGGGACCCGAGCGGGTCAAGACGACCCCGGGCGGGTTCCTTTCCCTCCAAAAATCAAATTTTTTTGAAAAATGGGCAGTTTCTAGACTGACCCGGATGCGCAGCACCCCGGGCGGACCGGCCCGGGGGCGCGGCACCCCGGGCGGACCCGCCCGGGCGCACAGAGGGGAAGGAGTTTTTGATCCTACGAGACGTGATACACGCCGTCGAGGTACCAAAATAATGTGCATAGCACGTCTTCACACCCTTAGAGCTTGGGTTGATTGATTGAAACCCGGAACCACATGACTATAATAGTCTCCGTGGGTTTATCGCGGGTTCTCCTCGCTTCCACGGGATAGAACGGGTTGGACTGAGCCAACACCGCAAGTATGGGCTTTTGACGCACACATGCGTACATATATAAACGTATATATACATTTATTTTCTGGTTACAACAGTCCCAAAGATGGCATTCGCTCTCTCTGTCTTCCTAAGTTTTTTCACTTCTTTTGGCCAGTCAAATGCCACTTAAGCATACTTTTCTTCCTTCCATCCCTTCTCATGACCAAATTAAGGAAAAAGGGAAGGAAACATACTTTGCATAGATATCAATACGAGAATTGAACTTACAGCATTGATATTGATGCCACATTTTCCGAAAGTATTAACACCATTTATGGTTATCGAGTTTAATTCTGTGATCTAATTAGTTGGCGACTGGATGGAATTACTTAAGGAAGTTCCCTTATTCTGTGTAGATGATGCATATCTTACGAGCACACGCACGTGTAGATACGCAATTAGATACACAAAAAAACTCAGAATTAGATTCACATACTCATTATTTTAAAAGGTGAGCTGGAAGGCCACAATTCATTGGAAAGAGGAGGAAAAGATACGAGATAGAACAGAATACCAAGAAAATAGACAAAAAAACCACCGCTTACATATCAAAACAGGAGCCCAAGCAAAACCTAACACAAAACAAAAGCCCCCCACCCTCCCTCACCACCGAAAAATCCCAACTGCAAAAGAAATTCTTCCATTTACATATCCTTGCAATGATGAGAGTCCTTATTCTTGCTGTTCAAGCTGCAGATGCTCACATATTTACTATCATAAGAATTTTCTGTATATTTATTCTTTTTTTTGAAAGTGGGTAGTACCATTGTTGGTATAAAATGAAAAAGTGGGTATACAAGTGTAGTCAAAAAACTGCCCAAAGAGATCTTGTACAAAATACCACACCAAGGCGGTGTGTGACAGACTAGCCCTCAACAAAACAAAAAGAAGGGAGTTGAGGGCATTGATATTACAAAGCAACTCCGTCCATTCCCTCACAAACAAAAGAAATAAGAGAGTCCTCCACTCTAGTCTCCCCCCTAAAAATCCGGTTATTCCTTTCACTCTATAAGGACCATAGAGTGGCATGTAAAATGAGCCACCACACAATGCAATCACCTCTCAGAGGCCAACTCCTCCCCCAGGTCCCAATAAGGTGGTGAACTTCTATGTCGGCCAAGAGTACAACGGGCTCTCATAGCCAACCCGTCTCACACTGCCTGCAAGTAGGACCAACCAACGAACAAGTGGTCCATAATCTCATCCTCCAGGCCACACAAGCAACAGGTCGACTGGATCCTTAGTACGAAATGATGAAACCTGTCTCGAGTGGGAAGCCTTTCGTGCGAAATCCTCCAAGTCAAAATCTTCACCTTCAACGGACTCCTCGGCTTCCAGATCTGGGAGGAAAGGCTGTGTCGCACTCCGCCATCTGACATGATAAAGTAGGCAGACTTAACAGAGAAAGTCCCCTCCCTACCCCACCTCCAAGTCCACGCATCCTCCCTAAGAGGGTACGGGGCGAAGTCAAAGAGGAGGAGGAGTAGGTCCTAAAATTGCTCCATCTCAGCACTCCTGACTGAAAGGTGAGAATCTAATGCCCGGGCGACCGGTCCCAAAGGGTCAACCGACACAGCAAAAAGACTGGGGAAGGTTGTCTCCAAAGTGAAGTCGCCGCATCATCTATCCTTCCAGAAAAGGCAATGGTTGCCTTTCTCTAGATGGACTTGAACGTCAGATGAGATGAAATCCCTGCAAGAGAAGATGCCACACCAAATAGAGATGCCTGGGATGGAGCTGGAGAGTCCAAATCACAAACTCTCCTCTTGCCGAAGTACCTCTATATGATGACCTACGCCCTAAGTCCTTCATCCCATGTCCCCAGCCTCCATAACCACTTACTCAAGAGAGCCAAATTAAAGTCCCCAACTTTCTTGATCCCAATTCCTCCCTGTCCCTTGGTAGCAGCTACCATCCCCCACCTGATGTTGTGCCAACCCTTACACCTCCCCCCACTCCCATGCTAGAAGAACCTGCCCAAAATGGCTTTGATCTTCTTGACCACCGTCCTTAATATACAGAACACAAGGAGGAAGTAGTTAGGTAAGTTGTCCAACACAGATCTGCAAAGAACTAATCTGCCCCCCATAAGATAGCAGCCTCGCTATCCAACCAACCAATCTAGCCTCGTACCTTTGGACAACAGGGAGCCAATCAGCACAACGAAGATCACTTGGAGTGAGAGAGAGACCCAAATAGAAGAAAGGGAAAACTCCTATCTGACAACCTAAGATGCATGCTGCCCTCTGAAGTGGTCTATCCTCCATGTTAACTCCAACAAGTAAGCTCTTGTTGAAGTTAACCTTCAAGCCAGTAGTCACCTCCAGCAGCTCCAACAAAATTCTGACCACATAAATCTGTCTCTCGTCCTCTGCCAAGAACATGATGGTGTCATCAGCATACTGCAAGTGGGAGATAGAAAGGCCCCCTCTCCTAGCCTGGAATCCCCTGATCAGCCCTGTAGACTCTACTGTCTGCCACACCCTGCTAAGGACATTAGCCACCAACACAAATAGGAGAGCGGACATAAGGTCTCCCAGTCAAAGCCCCCTACCACTTTGAAAGAAAGAAGTCGACTTTTCATTGACAAGAACCGCAAATGAAGAAAAAGAGATGCATGCCAGAATCCAACCAATCCACTTATCCCCAAAACCCATCTTCTCCAACACATCAAGCAGACAAGATCAGATGACCCTATCATAAGTCTTTTCAAAATCCAACTTTAACAGCACACCTTTCTTCCTTCGAGTCTTCATGGCAAACAAACACTCACGAGCCACTAAGAAATTATCTTGAATATGACACCCCCCTGATAAAGGCTCCCTGGAAGCAACTCACCATCCCATCCATGACTCTCTCCAGTCTCCCTGCCAGCAGTTTGGTGATGATCTTGTATGTACCATTCAACAAACTAATAGGCCTGAAATCAGCGAAGGCTTGGGCTCCTTATTTTTTAGGGATGAGAACAATGAGTGTTTTGTTAATACCCCGTAGTGGGCCCTCCCCAAATGAAACTCCCTAATTGCTGTGAGAAGGTCACCTTTGATAACATCCTAACAATGCTGAAAGAAGGCCAAGGGGAAATCATCTAGACCCGGAGCTCTATCCCCTATAAGAGAAAAAATTGCCTGACGGACCTCCTCCTCAGTGAAGCTCTGCAAAATGTCCTCCCTCTCCTCAAGAGAAAGCCGAAGTAAGTCATATGCAATCCTCGGTCTATAGTGGTCCTCCTCCGAAAACAACATGGAGTAGTAGTCTCTCGCCAAGCCCTTGATCTGCTCATCTGAAGAGTAGCAGAATTCACCCATCCTAATATAGGTGATGATGTTCACTCTCCTTCTTGATGCCATGCGTTGGAGGAAAACATTATTCATGTCCCCCTTTTTTATCCATCTATCCCTCGATCTTTGCCTCTAATAGATCTCTTCCTTGGAAAGAATCTCATCAAATTGACACCTGAGAGAGTCTCTGAGCCTTCTCCTCTACATCCATTAGCCTTGCCTCCTCCAAGCTATCAAGTCTCTCAATCTGCTGAAGAATTCTGTCTTTAGCTAGCCTTCCTGAGAGGGTTTTGTCAGCCCCCCAGGTCTTGAGAACATTGGTTGTATGCCTTAGTTTCAGGACAAGAGCAACCATAGCCGACCTACCAGTGACCTGAGTAGACCAAGCTCCATTGACTATGTCCATGAAGTCTTCTTCCCTAAACCAAAATTTCTCAAACCTGGAAGTGAATCTCTTGTCCTGCATACGACTAGTCTTCTAGAGGATTGGCTTATGATCCGACATAAATCTAGCCAATGGAAGCACCTGCACATGAGGATCGTGATCCTCCCAATCAATCGACACCAAGAATATGTCCAACCTCGAGCAAGAAGCATCAGCTCGCATGTTGGACCAAGTAAAATGACCATGTGTCATGCTGATGTCCACCAATGCCGCCTCCTCAATGAAAGCAGTGAAGTCCTCCATATTCCCTGTGTGGGAACCCTCCCTTGACCTTTCCCACGAAGCAGCCACGGCATTGAAGTCCCCACCAACACATCACGACCCGCCCGAAGAAAGGTGGAAGCTGATTAACTCCTCCCGTAAAAGTCACTTCTCCTCTCTAACTTATGGCCCATACACTCCGGTGAAATCCCACGAGAAGTCATCCCTCACCAAAATGAAATGAAGGGAAATAACCCACCTGCTCATATGTCTGTTTAGCACCACCTCATCCACTTTGAATGGATTCCATAGGATTATGATGCCCCCTGACCTGCCCTCGGCCGGGAGCACCACACCCCTAGAAAGTCTAGCACCCCCCAACTCCCTCATAAGGGACTCACTATCCCCTTCACATTTGATTTCTTGAATACAAAGAATGTCTATCTTACATCTCCTAACCAGCTCCTTCACTGCCCTCTTCTCCACCCTCCTAACCCTCTCACATTCCATGAGACAATCCTAACGAAGACCCAATGGTATCTCTCTCGTCCCCTTCCCCCTTCCTCCTTCCTCACCCCTCTCTGTTGGGCCCTTTCTTCTTGCAAGAAAGCAACACACACCACCTCTTACTGATGTTGGTGAACGCCCCTCTCACATCTTTCTCAGCACCGAATTCAAAAGAGATGCTGACCTTATCCGCCATCTCCCTCATCTGATCCTCCATTATTTTTTGAGCCACTGCCATCATCTCCCTCACTTCCTCCCTACTCATATGATGCTTCCTCTTATGTTCCTCCCCCGAGGTGATCAGGGCCACCGCCCCCCTGGGAAGGCCGGAAGAGCGTCGTCCTCCTCCGAGAGAGCTTCCTCCTCAGATGCTTGCACTTTGGACCCAAGTGTAAGATCTCATGTGCCAGACATAAAGTCCCGCATGGCTACTATTGCCTCCCGGTGCCGGACGTCCACTGAAATCGTGTCAGCTGCGGTCGAGCGCCGGGCAGCAGAGTGATTGCGAAACCTGACGATGTCTTGGAGAGCACCAGCGAGCGGGACCGGTTGAAGCTCGCTGGCCCCATTGAGGCAGAGAAGACGTCCGCCAGAGAATGACAGTCCCCCAAGGCACCTCTTCCTTCGCCGGTGAGTCGTCCACGACTTCCTTCCTTCCCTTTCCCCATGGCAGCCACAACAGCCCTTCCCTACCCCCCTGTTTAACTCACGGAAAAAAATAAATATGTATTCTTTGAAGAAGAAAATGCACATTAGTGGTTATTTAAGAAGTGGGTGTATTATTATTTCTGGGAATTTAGGTTTATCAAACGATTTGAGTTCGGATACGAGGCATTTTCCCATCGTCCGTAGTCGATATTTATTTACATCGACGTAAAGTCTGAATACCCTTGATTAACTATCAAAGAAACACTTTTCTACCTCCACAATATCTGTTGTGATGTTGGGAGTTTTATCTAACAAATTTGATCAAAGAGATCACCCATTAGAGATACACATTTGCAGGAGAAAACTAAACATTTCATTCTTTGGATTCATCTTTACAAAATACATGAAATCCCGATTACATAGTCGGATCATTTGATTTACATTTGGCCTTCATTCTACCACCAAAACAGACCGTTAAATTTGAGTTTTATAGAGATCAAGCCCCTTTTTTGGGGTATATTTGCAATTTCTGACCCATCCTGGGTATCTCTGTAATTTTGAACCCTTTCTGAGTAGTTCTACAATTTCTGACCCTTCAAAGGTATTTTTGTAATTTCTGACCCTTCCAGGATATTTTTGCAATTTCTGATCCTCCTAGGGTATTTCTACAATTTTGGACCCTTTTTGGGTTTATTTGATATTCTGAACCCTTTCTAGGTTTATTTGCAGTTTTTTTACCCTTTTTGGGATATTTTTGCAATTTTGGACTATTCTTGGATTTATTTGAGGTTATAAACCCTTTTTGACTTTATTTGTGATTATCCCTTGAGTAGGGTTCTAGAAAAGTTAAGGGGTATTTGTGTAAGTTGTCCAGATCAGAGATACTTTTGTAACATCTGAACAGAACATGGGTTTTCGTGTAATCTTGGCATGAGGCGCGAGTCCCTCCTTGGTGGAGGCACGTTCGTCAAAAACTCTCGGGAGATTGCTTCTCCTTTTCGAGCTTTCATGGGTTGAGATCTAGCTTCATGCGTCCATCAGCGCAACGTCGGGAGATAGGAAGAAAAATTTCTTATAATCCCTCTCCAAAGAGTGGCACAAGGGACATCACCACAAGGGCATATATGCATACCCTTTTTGTAAAAGTTGGGGTGCTTATAGGATTCCTGATTATTTAATTTAATCACATTATTTTCCTCAAAATATTTACAATGAAATTACATTAAACACAACACAAGGACATGTGTGCGGACTCAATAAGGGATAGTTTTATAACATACCCTCACTGTAAGCAAAAACACAACCCAAAGGATGGGCCTTCAGAAACACAAGCACTCTCCTTCTCTCCTGCGCTCTTCCTGTGATCTCTGTGTGTGTTCACCTGGGTCCCACTAGGGGATATTTATAGAGCCCTCGGGTGGTTGTAGATTGATCGGTCCAAACCATTCATTTGGGGGTTTGATCCGGTCCAAACCGCCCACGTAGGGGTTGGATCCAGTCTAAAAACCCCCCATGGGTGTTGGATCCGGTCCAAACCCCCATATGGGTGTTGGATCCGATCCAAAACCCCCATTTGGAGGTTGGATCCAGTTCAAACCCCCCATGACAGGTTGGATCCAGTTCAAACCCCCCATGTGGGGGGTTTGATCCGATCCAAACCGGGGGGTTGGATCCGATCCAAACCCCCTTATAGAGGGAATGGGGGAGAACCAGCCTCCATTTACACACGTATATATATACCCCAAGTGGGGGTTGGATCCTGTCCAAACCAAGGGTTTGGATCCGATCCAAACCCCCTTATGGGGGGAATGGGAGAGGGCCGGCCTCCATATATATATATATACCTTTATTTATTATTAGTTTTTATCAATGTTTGGCTTCAACACACCCCTACCTAGGCCAAGCATGAGAGCAGCCTTCTCGAGACCGGAGAGGACGACCTGTCAGTGACGAGGGAGAGCCGATCATCAACGGCTGACCTTCCACTGGCGGACACTGCATCAGACTAGGGCGATGGGCTACGGGCAATATCGGGCAGGGGAGACCCCCCATCGTGGGTCCGGGCGAACCGCAATCATCAGGATACACGGGTAAGTTCCGGGTATCTTTGCCCGAACCACTACCCGCCTTCGCATCCGCGAAAACCAAATCGCCAGCCTGCTGAGGAGCGCACGAGGCCTGGCCTGGTCCAACTGGACCGGACTGGGGGCTACAACGCGGCTGATTCAAGTTTGAATCACTTGCCAAAACCGGCCCAAGTTGTACATCGTCTACCTTGCGCCGCCCATACTATAGCACCATCTGAAACGCCGCCACAACCGACTCCTCCTCTAGCACCCATAGCCGGACGACCACCGTGACGCCGTCAAGGATGACGGAGAGGACCGTCGAGATGGAGGAAGGGCTAGCCACCAAGATAGAGGCAGCCACACATGAACAGAAGCTCATCGGAGAGAAACCCAGTGTCCCGGCCTCCACTCGCCCAAATCCGCGCCAAGAAGGTTAAACCCTCGTCGTCACAGAGGAGTGGAACCCCCTCAAAGACGACATGGACCCGTCCAAAAATATACATGTGTAGCCGAACTTCAACTTAAATTTTATAATCCAGTGTTAATTTGGAAGGTATGCAAGATGCACCGTTCTATTTGTCCTTTCCAAACTTTTGTCTTCTTAGACAAGATGATACATGGCCCACCATAACTCTTCAGTTTCTTGGTTAACTTTGGGTGAGAATCAACTTAGAATTAGCTTTCCCAAACAAACATCAGAACAAAGATTGCAACTTTTGTCCAACTGCCAGCTTTTGAAATGATAATGTGCCAGGCTCTTTGTTTCTCACAGCCTACCGATAACCTCTCTCCTATCCATAGCTTTAGATATTGGAATCAAAACAGTCATGTGACGAGAATCTGTGTCACATTCAAAAACAAAGGGTGCTCTCTCTCAAGTTTGACATGCAATAGGAGAAAGAAAATAACATGTGTTCTTATTACATTATAAAATAAATATGAGGCGGTGGGGGTGGGGGGGAGGAAGCCACTACAGTTGTGGCGAGTGCCCCTGTATTACAAAGATGCCTTTCTTGTTCCCAAATTAAGGATACAATGAAGGAAAGGAAAAGGAAAAGGAAAAGGGAAAATAGTTGGCAAGAATCAGAAACAAAAAACATGTGAATATATGCATATATATGTATATATTCCTTGATTCTATTCTTAATTTGAGAAGAAGAAAGGAACCTTTGTGATATATATATGTATGTATACACAGTGGAATATAGTTGCATATGTACCATTGCAAGAAGTATATTTGTAGGTACATAGTGTTTGCATGACAATATGCTGAATCTCATCGATCCAGAGGCTCCAATTCTGGTAATTACTGGTTTTTGATTCAACAGCTTTCTGTGTAATCAGAGACGAGAGGCAACCGAGGTGGCCAAGGGGTCGCCTCGTGCCTCAAACGGCTAGGCAATGGCCTAGGCATTTGAGATGTCATTTTATTAAAATAATATATATATATTTCAGAAATATAAATATAAATCTAAATATCACAAAAAATGCATACATAAAATCAATAAACTTCCTAAATTCATTCATTCCTAAAATCAAACAAATTCAAATAAAATTAACAACAAATCTAAACAAATTTAAACACAAAATCGAATGGGCCGGGACGTGCGTGTTGAAGAGTGGAGCCTGAACTCAGTTGGAAGACCCAGTTGGAAGGTTTCAGTTGAAGAATTGGACCCCACTCCAAATGGGATTGTCGTCGCAACACCGCGGATCGACTTAAGGTATTACTGTAATTGGCGAGACGAGGGTTGTGAGAGAGGGCCACGTTCTCAACAGTACGAAGGTGGGCCACGAGGCCAGATTGATGTGATTGAGGTGGAGGCGAGACGACTTGTGGCCTCTTTGCCTAGGCGATCGCCTCCATCGCCTTTGATAACATTGGCAGCTTTTAACAAAATAGGAATCGACTTGGTGACTTTCATATCTTTCAGATAATTGCTTGATCTTCAATTGAGCAAATTGGGCTGCTTAGGACCTACCCACCCCATTGGACCAACGTTGATGGTTGAGAAGCCCGAATGGGAATGGCCCATTGAGGGGAGCACCAAGTGTGAGTTAAAGAAGGGAAGAAACAAATCCCTTTTTAGGAACATCAACCCTGACCAGTGGACCCTACCTCAGTTGGTATGCTTTTTCCCCTTTTCTGTGTGTGTGTGTGTGGGGGGGGTTGGATGAGAGTTGGGGGAGCCTGGGTGAGGCTGTACTTTCCCATTTATTTTAGCTGTGCCCTGTCACTGTGGCAGGGACCTCAAGAAAAAAAAACATCAACTCTTATTTCTGGTCCAAGTAAATCCTAGGCAAACTAACTATCAAACCAGATCTAACCCTTGTGAAGTATGGTCCACTTTAGACCAAGTCCACATGGTTTTGTCCCCAAAAGATGCCTTAGAAGTTATGGATCTGAGCTTACATATATAGCCCAAAAACTTTTCTAGCTTTCCAATATGGGATTAATCCGGTTCATCCCTACACCAGCCCCATACAAAGTGGTAGCTCCATGCTGTGACAGCTCCAAACTGACGTATTTTCACCCCGTACATCAGTGTAGCCTTTTCCTACGAGTAGCCCACTTCTCCTGCGCAGCTTGTAATTGGTTCACTACATTAATGCCACGAGATGCAACAACAAGCAAGATCTAGGTTGTCTAATCACATGTGCTGGTCGCAGAGATTTAGTTCCATGTTGAGGACCATACACAACATTGACCTCCTTTATAATAGGGAAGATGCCCCCTTACCCAACCCCCCTGGTCCCGCATTCCTTGCTCAGGGCTTCTTGAGCCAATGTAATGAAACTTCAATGTTTATGTAAAAATTAATTTAACATTGGAAGTTGGATATGAGAACATGTTTCTTATTTCTGATTCTGATTTGCTACTATAACAGAAACACATATATTGGAAATAGAGTAAATTTAATTTAATTTCCGAATTAGATACCCAATTGTCACAATTGAGTTGGCAATTGGGAATTCAGTGTGCCTTGACACCCTTACAATACAGGTAATATTCAAACATTAGTCAAACTTTAGTGCATGAGTTTTGCGACACTTCCCTTCTCTTTTTGCCCCTTCCATAAATTTTTGGCATATACAATCTCATTAAAATCAAAATTTTACACTTCTCACCATAAGAAATATTTGAAAGTATATCCTTTTAACATGACAACACATGCAAATATGCCCAGTGTAACTTGATGCCCTATTGGATGATTATCCTATTTTAGTGTGAGAGGATTGGATAAGGACACACATGACTTCTCCTTTGTGTCTCTTCCACATCAAGAATAAATAAGAAAAAATAAGGATTTTTACACATAATGATCACCACCATCAGCGTCATCATCAGAGCCTTATCCTATTATTTGGGGTCGACTACATGAATCATGTTTCGCCAAAAATTTGTATAAGTGCTATATTCATATTTAAATCTAAGAAGTCAATATCCTTTCTAATGACATCACACCATCTCATTTTACGCCTTCTCCGAGTTCTTTTACTAGTATCCATTCAGATTTGGTCACATCTTTTAACTGGCGCTGAGTTAGGAGGATGGTGCACATGTCCAAACCACCCGAGTATAATTTTCCTCAATTACCATTAATTGGAGGTACACCCAAATCCTCACAAATGCAACCATTCATAATCTTATCTTTCTTAGTTTTACCACATATCCATTTCAACATCCTCATCTCTATTACACACATTTGGTAAATGTGTTCCTATCTTATTGTCCAACACCCGATACCATATAACAAAGCAAGTCTCACAGCCGTTCTATAAAACTTCCCTTTAAGTTTCACAAGTATATGACGATCATTGAAGACTCCTGATGCACCTCTCTTAAATAAAAAAAAATACATATGCCTTTACCTATGTACATGTCTGTGGTAATATGTAAAATCATAACTTGACACCCCCTTATGTCGAACATGCTTTAGCTAACTTATTAGCTAGAAATTACCAAGGTGCTGCTTCATATAAGATGACCAAGGGTGTCATCTATGTGCTTCTAACTTTGCTCATGTGCAAAAGTGAGGAACATTTCACAGAAGCACATGCATATGCATGTATGTATGTATATTGTGTACGATGTGTACGTTAAACACTGTAATGCGAGTAAACAAGCAAGAAAGGAAAATTTTGCTCTATCCATCCATGCCTCATCTGGGAAGCTCATGTGCAAGCCCAATCAACGCCAATTTTGGCTGACTAACTTTCTATGCACGAAAGCACCAAAAGGGGGGCAGCCGATAAGAATGGTCTACCAAAGTAAGGAGCCGAAAAGGGAATGCCTCCGGAAAAGAAACTTGTGGAGAACATTTTAAGAGAATCGTGATTCCATAGATACAACATCTGTCAGGAGACACCCGCATGTGAGCATCTCAAAGAACATGTGAATAATCTACGAATCCCCAATTGCTTAGTGTACGAAACCACATCCAGATGGGCGGATGCATTTTGAAGAATCGGTCATTCCACCTGCCTCAGTAAAAAAATGCGCTAAACTGAAGCGACGACTTAACAAGGACCACGAAATGCTCCTAGGGATCAGCACTTCATGTCAGCCCGGAAACTCTTTAGGGCGGGGGGGGGAGCGGAAAGAAAAAAGGAGACTAAACTGGTCGAGTCATTTTCTTAATATAGGACACAGAAGGCATCTGACGGAGCAGCAGCACGCACGCAATTAAGAACAAACAGTCAAGAGAAGGGGAACGCCTGCGTCTGCTATCAGCATGCTGGGAAACCAAACCAAGCAGCAGCCGTGCCACCACCGCAAATCGAATCACAAAAGCCCTAGAACACGGCCGTTGCATGTGGGAATTGCAAGAAGACAAGAGGGTCAAACCAGATACCTGCTACGGGAGGGAGGGCTCGAGCAAGAGGGGGTGCAGCATGCAGCACAGCACCCTGCCTACGAAGCTCCGGAGGAGGAGGAGGATGGGGATTGCGGGCATCTCATCCGACCATCCCCGTGGCGGAGCGAACGAGGCAGGGGGGTGAGTGATTTTTCTCCCGCCGGAATTTGGTTAGGGCAGGCGAGTGTGTGTACGCTTCTGGGGGGGAGTGGGAGGAGGGGATTGAGGAGGAGAATCTGACAAGCCCCGAGGAGGAGAAGAAAGATGAACAACACCAGGCCCCCGAGGCAAACACCCCACCCCACCCCGACCCCCGACACAGAGGACGACACTTTTGGGTGACCTCGAATCGGGCGCAATGGAATAACCCCGTTTCCCCTCTCCCATTGGTCGGTTTCGATTAATTACAAAACTAACCCTCTTACACATCTAACTGTTATATAGTTTATCTTTCTTATTATAAATATTGTTTTTAAAAAATAATAAGTGTAACAATTAATAAAATAATAATAAGAGATTAACTAAAAACATAATCAAGGTTATGGTGAAATAATCCCACGTCACTCAGAAGCTTTGAAGAAACTGTACGCTCCCGAAGGCATATGGGCACATGAGATGAGATGGGTAGACGTCCACTTTTTTGTTTTGGTCAAGGTAAGACCTCCACTTACTGGCTGTCTTATTATAGTCACGTGACTCACGTGCTCAGTTAATTATTGGAGGGTTTTTTATTTTTTTTTGGAGACTATGAACCTGAGCCTGCTGAACTTCCTCAGTCTTCTTGCACGAGTAATATTTGCCCTCCATGTTATTAGACAGGACTCGCCGCGGGATAGAAAAGTGTGTGTGTGACCCAGTCTGCTAACGTGAACCAATGGAATGTGGGTCTGCTGCAACTCTGCAGCGCACGGTACGTAAAAGTGCGCGGCACCTTATGGATGGACCCGTCCGTCACCACCAACGACTAAATATTCATTTCTTATTTTTACGGTGCGTTTGGAACGGAGACGGACCAATTATCAAATGACACGGCAATGCCTTTTGGCTTTTGTGAGGAGATGCTTTTCAGGGGGAGAGATATCGCAGTCACAAGAAAAATATCGAGTTTTTCAAATCCCTCAAAATTACCTTAGTTTGGAAACACCACCGTGGTGAGAGTAAATTTTAAAATCTTCTTTCCATACTCATTAGATCAGTAAACGGTCGTATACAGATCGAATAGTGTGATATCCGAATTCGTATCCGATTAATAATCGAATTATCTAATTAGTAATCGAATTATCCGTCCGATATTTTATTCGGATAACAATAGGATAAATACGAATTCGAATTCGATTCGAATTTTAAACGGATAATTATTAGGTCTACTTAGGGATGAGTTGTGTTAGCCGTGCGAGAGCATCATATATTATTTTCTCAAAAAAATAAATAAAGAGTGAATTTTTTTTTTATTTTGAGAGATGTTATCAAAAGATTAGACTTCATCTTAAAAAATAGGAGATAATTTACGAAGTCGGTGTAAGTGAATTTATTATTTTTAAATTATATTTTGAGACCAAAAAAGATAAAAAAAAATAATCAAATAATATATTAAGATTTAAGCTAATTATATATAGAATATGTATATCATTAGATGTTTATCTAAGGGTTCATATTCGGTCGGATAATATCCGACACGGATATCTCAATATTTGAATTCGTATCCGATTAATAATCGGATATCCGATATCCGATTAAATTATCTGTCGGATATTTTATTCGGATAATTATCCGATTAAACAAATACGAATTCGAATTCGGTTCGAATTTTAAACGGATAATTACCAGGCCTAATACTCGTACAGTGTTAAGGATTAAACATCATTGCGAATCTTTTCAAGTTGAGTTAAAGGGAGATTACGGGGATCCAAGAGGTCGGATCATTTTTGTGCCTAGAGTCTAGCCTCTTAAACCTCGCCCGCATGAAAACTCGTAAGGATAAAGTTTCATTTGAGAGAGGTTTATTTGTTGTCAAAAATTCTAATGATTAAAATCTCTTCGACAATTGTTATCAAACACGGTCATAAATTATGTTGCCAACTCAATAACTCATAAATTATGATTTCGTAATTCTCACATTCTCAACGTTCCACCAAATATGCAAGTTTCATATCAAATTACTCAAAAACTATAATATGAGTTCTTAGAGAGAGATAAGGTGACAAGTCATCACTTTTCATGATCTCTAAAAAAAAAATTCACGAGATTATTCTCGCTCTAAAAGATTATAAAAAAAATCGTAATCTTATTGGGTTGACAAATAAAATCTTAGGGTGCGTTTGAGAACACAACGGATGTTACTTTCGAATCAAAATCTCCCAACAACCTTTAAATTTTATCAAATGTCATAACGCATCTAAGTTTTTGAGCACTCGAAAAAGTCAGAGAAAAGATATTATAGATACAAAACTAGATTTCATCGGATAATCCTCAGAAACATATGTAAAGAGGATTTTGTGAATTTTGAATCATTACAAATCCTGGATGTGCCTAACATTTATACGGTCATTAAATTTTTTGAGGAATGAATAAACTTGGTGCGTTCTCAAATGCACTCTTAGATTTCTCATGATTTTAAATAATTACAAATCCTATGACACCCTGCGTATAATAAGTAAAATTAATTTTCTAAAAAAGAGTGAAAGGTATCTCTCCATTTCAAATGTAACCTTAGATTTTGATAATTATCGGAGCTATTTTTTCCGTTCCTTACGGATTATTCTGATTTTCGTTTCTTATGGAATATCATATGCCTTCTTATTAGAGCTCCGTATCCATTATTATATAAATTGAGAATGAACCAGATAATCGGAAACCAGGTCTCCATTTACACACAGCCTTGGCCCCCGGCCAAGGTGCACTCCGACCAAATCCAACCGCATCATCTGAAAGCGCACGGGAGGATCACATCGAGTAAACGGACAGCATATCTCCTCACAAGATTGCATCATCATCTTTAATAAAACGATAGCAAGAGATTGTCTCTCGTCAAATGCTGCAGGGCCTTTATAACAACAAAGCTTCCCCCAGAGGTGCGGATTCAACGGACTTCTTGCATAAATGGAAAGGAAGAGAACCAAAATGGCGGAGATCTTAATTTGCCGGTCAATCTTGGGACGCCATCGATCCACTCGAAGCTGCCGTGGGAATCAACTGCAGTCGATGATATTTCTTTCTGTCAAGATCCCATCTTAATTATATATAACATAGATCTGATTAGAGCCATCAGCCCACAGTCACAGGAACCAACTGGTATTTGGGGGAACTGCACACCACACGCTTCAGTTCCCTACTAACCATATCACACAAATATCTTATTTACAATCGGTAAGTATGGTTGGTCTCCTCGTACATACCGGTGTAAGGCGACTCTTAATCATATCTGGGGGAACTCGGGTCATTCCGGATCGACATAGTCGACTTGAGTCGACTCAACTTCATTAAAACCTCCATTAGGTGACCAGTACAAGTCGGCCCTAGTCAAGTCAAGTTGTACCATATCAAGATGGAATCGAGCCGTTCAGTCCCGACACAAGTCGGCCAACCTTGTCAATAATAAAGAAATCTTGTAGAGAATGATCAAGCATCTTCTCGAAGGCATTTAAATGAGGGGGGACATTTTCACTTGCACCTTACCAGGAGATGAGATCCAAGTTTCCTGTTTCAGAGGGCACACACCATTGAATCTCAGATGTGCGAGGGCCACGCCATGTGAACATCCCATGGGATGCATAGTTGCATGGCCTTGGACTGGATGGATTCCAACACGAGACTTCCATATATGAACTAGAGGGGAGATCTTGTGTCAACACCGTTGAGAATACAAACAAAGTCTGCTTTGATGACAGCAAACACAATGACTGAAAACCCAGACAGCATGTGTATCCCTCCAAATTGACATTTGGTGTCATTACTCCCTACTTATGTTTCAAACGGAATCCTTCGATTAAGTTTCTAGCGGGAGAGAGAGAGAGAAGAGAGAGTCACCAGCAGGAAAGAAAAAAGACTGAAAGGAGAAAAAAAAAGTTTCCTCCCAAACCAAGAAATGACATCTGCCCGAGGAGATTATAGTAAAATCACTATAGCGGGGAGGGCTCCTGAATGCACAACGTTTGAACCCCTCATGTAACAAAGCAGATGTTTCAAGAGTTATAATTGGAAATGCATGCTCCCTAAGACTGCAAATGAAATGGGCACATAAGAAAAGCGATAACAAATGGGAAAAGCACCTGCCTGGAGCCCAGATGGTGTGGCCTTCATTATGTCCAAAAAATGCACGTATTAGTTTGGTCAGTCCTACAGACTTCACAATGCATGTATTTTGTGGTGGTGATGTTATCGGAGGAATGAATAAACAACTGTTAAACCTGAGGCTTGTTGCTGACAGTCTCTGAGAGACTACCTGGGCATCCAAGTAAGGGCATGCGGTTGCCAATACGATAAGATCGACGAAGTATGCTGGTGAAAACAAAAGATCAAACCACAATCTGTGACAAATGTAAATGCAGTTGGAAAGGAGAGGGAATGGTAGAAAGCAGAAACAGTAGAACAAACACCACCAATGATGAAAGTGGATTCTTGATGCAATCCTTAACCGATCTCCATGTAAGTGGTCTGTAGAGGATGGAGAAATGAATAGTTCACTTGGGTACTTTAGAATAAGGTGAAGCTTTGAGCATTTTCAAGCCTTGCCTTCCACTCCAATCAAGACTCTTTGGGTAAGGATATATCTCCAGAATCCAATGTGTTGGTTCAATTCTCATCATGCTCCTCGAAATCTGGAAGATTGAATGGTGTCTCATATGCTGAAAAATTGTTGGCACAAACATGCCATGGCATGGTGTCATATTGAAAAGCAAATCAGACTATCCATAGGTCTTCCATGATGTCTAGAAAGACTCCAGTACCAACGGAGAAAGATTAACGTTCCTGATGGAGACTACTGCCTGCATAGCCTTCATTCATGCCCAGACGGGCCAGACCAACCCTTAGCTGAGTTGAAAGGGATCTATGGATAGGCTCCTAAATCTACAAGTAGGCCACGCATGTGAATGGATTATTATGGCCCGAGTCCCTGTACTGAAGCATGCATAAAACAAGAGAATACACATCTGCTGTTGAAAGAGGAGTTACTATAACATTACATATCTTTCTTAGAATTAAACATCAGAGTTGTCCACTAGGAAGAATCCAACTGTATATCTGCTTGTGCAGCACTGCTTGAAGGATATGAACTCCGGGTTAAATGCCACTGCTGCCTATTGGAATATGTCCCAGAGTAATCACCCCAACAAACACCATGCATGGACATTTAAAAAATGATGACAGGAACACCCTCATAATGGCAAAATGATCATAATACCTCTATAGCAGTCACATAACATTGCATCCTACAAAAAAGGAGCCTCCAATTTAAGAGAGAGAGTTTTAAGTTCACTGGAAACTTTTTTTTGAAAGCGGTTGGTGCCACTATAATTGTATTAAAGTAAAAAAGGAGGGATATACAAGTATAAGCAAAAAGCTCCCAAAACATCCCTGAAATGGTTTTGGTAGAGGAGTCTTTTTTACTTTTTAGCTGGTACAGGAACCTCTCCTCTAGACCTGCTGGTTGTACTACCTCTTGCAATAAAATTGGTAGTGCAAACTACATCTTCTCTCTAAAAAAGAGGTATTTACATCATTTCCACACAAAACATCTCCAATGAATCATGGAGGCATTAGATTATGATGTGGCATATCTTCAAATTATGACATCCAAAATGATGGTACAATTGCATTTTTGCTGATGGAAAATCAACCACTTCACACACAAGAAACCTCTTAAATTAGTCTTTACTAGTGTCAAAAAGTGGGATTTCATTTTGTGATACTTATTTTCTATCACATGTGTTAGTACTGTGGTTTTAATCTTCAAGATATCATAAAAAGACAGAAAAAGTAATCCGAAAGAGTGATTTGGGCTTACAGGGTATAGTCATCGAGAATCTCCCACATCGTAACTTTAGTTCATGGAAGTGATTCCTTTCTCAACATGTCAATTTCCATTTTTATGACTGCATGTCCCCCAAGTTTTATTATTGCCTTCTGCTGTAAAAGTTTGCTTCTTTGAACTCTTCATTTTGCTATTAAGAAGTCCTCTTCACTAAACTCCAGTTCACCGGGGATAATTATCATCTTCCACAAAAATCCAGTAAAAGGTTGATACTTTTAGACAGACTTCCTTCGACTCACGTTTGTAGTAACCATATCAAAATTTGCATTGGCTGCAATGCACGTGTTTGGAAGTGGAGGTTGGGTGTCTAAACCAGCTTGGGCTGAAAGATGAGGGGCTAGTTATGGGTCGCTGGGGAGGGGAAAAAGGCTTCATCAGAAGATGGAAGGAAAATTCTAAATAAGCAAAAAAAGAGAGTGACAACAAATGAATTCACTTTGGATTTCCCATACTCCCACAACATTGCAAGGTAGACCTCTGAAAGCTTTCATCTTGTAAAAGAATTACAACAAAAATGTTGAAAGGACACCTACTTTTCTTCTAAAAGGTAGCCAAAGCACCAAACAAGGCACTAAGGGATACCAAAGTGTGCTGTGGCAAGTGCCTCCTCTTCATGCTTACTTAGGTGCCATGGTCACCCTGCATTATTTTTTAAAAAAATACGTGTAAAACCACCTCATTCTTCCTCCCTTAATAACAACACAAACATGTGCAGATTATTTTTGGATTTTTTACTTATTAGTCCCTACAAATATACATATTTACTTATTAGTCCCTAAGTTACAAATTATTGTCTGAAAGCCCCTACAATCTCCTAACTCTTACTAAAAAACCCATGTGATTAGCGGACAGCAGAAAAAAATAATGTGTTAAAAGTGGAAAGAATATATCTAGGTAGAAAATTACCAAAATAACCCTCCTCTCTCTCACGCCCCCCGGCGTCAGATGTACTGTGACCTCCCGCATCGATGTCCTCAGCGGCAGCAGCTGTAATCATGGTCGCCATGGTGAGCGAGAGGAGGAAAAGGGTTTGCCGGGGAGACAAAGGACTCGATCGGGCCAGAGCCTCGATCCTGGCCCCTCTGGCACTGGCAATGGGAAGGACAACGGCATCCTAGAAGTTGCAACACTAGCAAGGCGTTCTTGTCCATCTAGGTGGTGCCGAAGAGCCAGTGCCCGCTTTCAAAACAGACGATGGCCGCCATCTGTGGAATCGACAGGTTCGGCAGCCGGGTTCAGAGCAGCTGGGCATGGCGGGGAAGGCCAAGGCCACCATCTGCTCTCTCCAGCGGGCCTGGGAGCAGCAGGAGCCAACGGGGGTGGCCAGAAACCCCCTCGGGTTTCTCTCTCACCTCCTCCTCCGTACTCCGGCTGGCCTGGGAGCGGCAAGAGGCAGAGGGGTGGCTGGAAACCCCTCTTTCTCTCTCCCTCCCCCCCGACAGGGGTGGGAGCAGCAGGAGGCGGAAGGGGTGGCTGGAAACCCCATCTGGTCTCTCTCTCTCTCCCCCTCTCTCCCTCCCCCCTCCCCTGTCCTCCAATAGGCCTGGGAGCAGCAGGAGGCAGAGGTGGTAGCCGATGGGGAGGATGCCGATGCCAAGGGCTGCACCGATAGCGAGATTCCCATTGCTCCCCCCCACTCTCTCTCTCTCTTCCCCTCACTCTCTCTCTCTCAATAACCAGACATTTTTCATCTTTTACTACACATGGGTGAAGTTAACCATACATGGGTTAACATTTTTGTGGGCCGTACAATACATAGGGAACGACAGGGTTTTAGCGAAACGGAAATGATTGTAGGGGTTTTCAGACAAATAGTTGTGACTCAAGGGCTAATAAGTAAATATATATATATGTAGGGACTAATAAGTAAAAATCCCCCTTTTTTGGAAGATGGTCAAAAGGCCAAATTTCGTATGCAAATTAAACTATCGATTGTATAAGATACTTACATGTATTAAACAAGCAATGCTATCTAGCCAATTGCTCATTTGCCTCTTTTCTTCAACACCTAGATCTTATGTTTATGCAACTTTCACCGAGAAACCAGGATGATCATTAAAAAGGATCTACAAGAACAAAGTGGGTTACATGAAGATACACACGTTAAAAGTTTAACATTGGTGTCTACTTCAAATGGAGAACAGATTTTTCTAACACACAAATTTACATCTATAATAAATTCATAGTCACAAAGGTGAGAAATGCCTACCACCTTGCAGCTTTTGCAACAAAGCAAGGTACCTGCCCTAGTTTAGTAGTACACTTTTATGAATTACAAAGAAAATGTGGACAAAGACAACTAGTTTTCTTCTGAAGACAGCCAACGCATCAAATAAGGCACTAAGGCATACCAAAATGTGCTAAGGCAACTAGGCAAGTGCATCAGATTCATGCTTGCCTAGATGCCATAGTCACTCTGACCATCAAAAATGCCTTGTCATCTAGACATCACTTTGAAAACAGGGGATGCGTTAAACAATTCTCTGAAGGGATTTTTACATATTAGTCCCTACAAACTTAGTGAATTACCGATTAGTCTCTCAAATCTGACTATTATTTTATTAGTCCCTACAATCCTCAACATTTTACAAATGAATCCCCTTAGTTTGTTACCGTTCCTAAAAAGGAATATTCAGTAGAATATATCATCAAATATATGGGAAAAGACCAAAATAACCCCGTTTACTCTCTCTCTCCCTCTCTCTCTCTCTCTCCCCGAGTGACTAAGGGTCGGAGGTCGAGGGAACCGGAGGGGGGGCGGTCCACCGGAGGTGGAGGCGGAGGGGGAGGGGGACCGGAGAGGGATAGGAGGTGGAGGGGGTGTCCACCGGAGGTGAAGGGGGAGGGGGATCGGAGGGGGCGGAGAGGGACCGAAGGGGGGTTGGAGGTGGAGGGGGGCGTCCACCGGAGGTGGAGGGGGATTGGAGGGGGCCCACCGGAGGGGGAGGGGGAGGGGGGTCGGAGGTGGAGGGGGGGGTTCACTGAAGGTGGATGGGGAGGGGGATCGAAGGAGGCCAGAGAGGGAGGGGGGAGGTCCACTGGGGCGGGATCGGAGGTGGAGGGGGAGGGGGGACGTCCACCGAGGCGGGATCGGAGGTGGAGGGGGGGTGATCAGAGGTGGAGGAGGCGAGGTACACCGGGGAGGGATCGGAGGTGGAGGGGGGTGGGGCGGGAACCAAGGGGAGATGCAGCTGAAGTCGCTCCGTGTGGGAGCGACTTCATCTCCTACACGGAGCGACTTTCACCCCCCCTCTCGCTTCTCCACCGTCTCTCCCCCTCTCCCTCTCTCTCCCTCTCCCTGTCACTGTCTCTCTCTCTCCCCCTCCCTCTTCCTCCCTCTCTTTCTCTACACCCTCTCTCTCCCTCTCTCTGTCACCGATTCAAGGGGATGTCTCTCTCCCTCCCACTCCCTCTCCCTGTCACCGTCTCTCCCTCCCACCCTCCCCCTCCCTCTCCCTCTCCCTCTCCAGTGTCTCTCTCTCTCCCTCCCCCTCCCTCTATCACTGTCCGAGCAGGAGACGGCGACGCCTCCGGCGTCCCCCCTCTAGGAGCGCTACCCACCACTGCAGTGCTCCCTCTCTCTCTCTCTCTCTCTCTCTCTCTCTCACACACACACACACACTTAACCATGGGTAATTTGGTATTTTACTTTCCTTGAGTATAAGTTAACTATAGTTTAGTTAACTTTGGTAAGACGGAATGAACGGCAGGGACTTAGATGTGTAACGACGAAGATTGTAAGGACTATTAAGATAATAGTCAGATTTGAGGGATTAATCGGTAATTCACTAAGTTTGTAGGGACTAATATGTAAAAATCCCTTCTCTAAATGATACTATAAGTCACTGAAGCCAGGCGTTTCACTTAAATTGATATGTTTCATGGAGAATAATAACTGAAGCAAAATCAGAACAATCAGCTACTTGGATTACATCACTATGTTCCTTCAATTTTAGCCATATACATCATGTAATACGCATATGACATACTTGTAAATCCCTCTTTCTTTTCACATTTAATACAATGGCATAAGAGGTGGGTCATAAAGGGGACAGAATAATATGGTGGCTCATCCTTCATGCTACTTTTTGGACTTGTGGAGCGAAAGAAACAATAGAACCTTCAGAAGGGAAGCAAGAGTAGAGGATAGGATTGTTTCTTTTGTTTGTGAGAACACCTTTGAAAAGTGTAGTCTCATAACAACTCATTTTTCTTTTTGTTGGGAGGTTAACTTGGGCCACACCTTCTAGGTATGGAGGCTTTTGTATAGGGACTTTTGGGAGCTGAGTGCTTATACTTGTAAATCCCTCTTTCTTTTTACATTTAATACAATTGTAGTACTATTCACTTCTTAAAAAAAATAATGCGTATATGACATGACATGATGAATGTGGTCACAAAAGCATCTCTAATGTACAGTGGTTCACTATGAAAATTTTGATAGATGAGATCCTCCAAAGTCTAACAAAGTTCCAAGCTTGGTATAAAATTCTCTTCAAATCAAGTGTGATGGAAAAGGCCAATGATGGAGAAGCAAAAGGATTTTAGGATAAATTACCCCTAGCAACTGAGCAATTGCTACTCACACATTTAATTCTACAAAACCAGTAATCAATAAATAGTAATTTGGTGATGCAACTGAAGTTATAGGAGGACTTTGAGAGAACAAGAGAGCAAGTATTCCCTGAACAGACAATAAGAATTCAGTCTACTAATGCTGGTATACAATCTTCGAAATTATTCTGTACATGTACACAAGTTCACCATATACCAACCACCAAATGACTTCCAGGCCCATGAAGCAAGATCAACATCAGATCAATGAAATCTTGGAGATAGTCTGCAGTCTGCACTAAATAAAAAGTCATATGCTTGGCAGGCGACAAGAAAGTAATAATGTGAAGTGTGAAGTATCAAACAACCGGCACAATCTCCCACATACATATTTATTTTTAAGCAATTATTCTGCATGAACCTTACAGATGCTAAAGAGGCAAAAACTAACAGAACAGTATATGTAGATTCCTTGGAAACAAAGAAAGTTGCCATGGCAGTAAAAATCTTCACCAGTATTGACAGAATGAGATCAAAAAGTATAACCAAATTCTCCAGTCAAGTCAAATCCAAATGCACCATATATACAGGTATTGTATCCTTGGTGAAAGACACCCAAAAGGAATAGATTAGTGAAGTTTATCCGAGTTCTTCGAGTCCTTGATAGAGAGAGAATAGTGTGCTCCTGAAAGGAAGCGCAGAGAACCAGAGTGGGTATGAAGCGTTGGTCCCCTTCACGGCAAATATCTCCTTCCACACCCTGTTTTGGCGATGGTAGGTCAATATCTTGCTCTGCGTCGCCAAGAACACCACCTCCCTCGTCTGGCTGACTGGAAAAGCGCTTGGTATGAAACCCATGATACACCTGAGATGCACCCTGTCCACTAGAACCCACTTCTCTCTCTGGTGATCCTCCAAGACCCAGGTGCACATCCACGCCTCCGACATCTGCACCACAGAGACCGCACCTTGCAGCTCCAGAAGATACACCCTGCTGTAACCTGAGGAACCAGCTGCGGCCTCCTCCGGCAGGGGGATCTTCCTCCAAGCCTCGTTGCCCAGGTCGAACACCAGCAGGTACGAGCAGCTGCGCGTCAGCCAGTGCAGCGAGCCGCTAGCAAACACGGCCTGGTTCCTGTTCATCCTGCTGAATTCGTCCCACCAGTGTGACATGAACCTCCTCCAAGCATTCAACTTGGAGTCATACACCAAGCAGACGAGCTGGTCGAAAGGACGATGGCCGAACGGGCGGTAGTACCCCGCCAGGACGACGCTGAAACGCCCGTCGGGCTCCGACGGGTCGACGGCCAATCCGACCAGGGTGGCCTCGTCGTCCGGGTGATACCTGTTCGGGGGGGTCTCCCTGGTCCTCGGCAGCGGCCGGAACTCCCTGGTCACCGGGTTGCACACGTAGTACACCCCTCTGCTGGGGACGCTGGCGCAGCATAGCAGGCCATTGCAAGAGGCGCGGACCCTGACCCTGTCGTTGAGGAAGCGCAGGGAGAGCTCGGTGAAGCCGCCGGAGCCGTCCACGCAGGCCAGGGCGAAGTGGGCCTCGCCCGATGAGGGCTCCCTCAGGTCCATAACCACCGTCGCGTCCTCGCTGGACACCCGTCGGTGAAGCCGCGCGAAGTGGGGATCGGACGGCAGGCTGCAGAAGAACTTGCAGACGGACCTGCAGCGGAAGAGGGGTTTCACCGGCAGCCTCGCGAGGATGAGGACGAGGAGGTCGTCTGGTAGGTGCCCACAGGGGCGTTCGGCGGCATCCATCTCCTATTGCCACAGATTTCACCGGAGTTGTCGCGTTTCCAGGCGCACGTACTCTCGTAATAAACCCAGAAATGGGGCTACCGGCATCTGGGCGCCACCCAGCTGCAGCGAATCCTAAGAGGGAAGGACCTCAGAAGGAACCCATGTGTGGAATCCATGGAATTCCTCCAGTTGCAGAGGAATCCATGCCTAAAGATGGGATCTTGAAGGGGAGTACGGTTGGAGATGGAGTGCGGGGATGGGATTCCGCTGGACGAAGGGTTTCTCCAAATGGGTTCCGATCAAATCGGACGGAGAAAAGATTCTAGCAAGCATGGCGCTCGAGGGCTTCCTCCTCGTCGTCCTCGAGAAGCCACGGAACGGGACGAGGGGGACGAGGAGGACGAGGGTCGACTCGAGACGCAGGAGGAAAGGGATGAAAAAGAAACCTACCGCTGCATCTATTTTATTTATATATCCTTCTAAATGTGGTGTCTTTATGCATTACCTAAACCCATTTCGAGCCGGTTCATACTTCATAGTTCATACTTCATAGTTCATGTTTCATAAACAATAATGTAGGGTGGGGGGTTCAGATCTTCGAGATTTCTGTATATGGGCATCTACAAACTAATAAATCATATATATATAATTTTGAAATTAAGCTATTGTTTTTATCTCTTAATTTTTAAAAATAATAATTTATGTCCTAACTATCAAGACTGTTTTATTTAATAATAGAAATAACTGATATGTCCTTAAGATTTGTACGTACGTAAGAATATCAGAGAACACTGCAGTGGTAACATCTACAATGAGATTATCGAAGGGGTGGCTAGTTATTTTAGACGAGGTTTGTCAAATTGGGATGGACCGTCTCAACCATTTGTCTCGTCTCGTCTCAGAACGTAATTGGAATATTTTATATATTATTTTAATTTTTTATATCAAATAAATTTTGTAGGGTCGATAGGTCGAGAGATCTTGAATTTGAACGTCAGACCCTCGATTTAAAACATGTTTTGACATCGATTTTTTGATTAGTTATTTTTAAAAAAATATTTTAAAATAGCAAAGATAAGATTCAAACCGTGGACACCGATTTAAACAACATATCACTTAATCAACTACACTAGAAAATCATTTGATTTATATTATACTAGAACATACATATATAATATATTTTTTTATCTCGATACACAACAATATCGATCTGTACCGTATCATCTTAGTGAAAGATCGAGACGGACGATACGAATGGGTCGACAAATCTTGATTTTGAACTCAAAAGTCAAAATTAGATGATAATGAGGGCAATGACTTATGTCCAATTCCAACCTTTTTAGAGCGTAGAATCAAGATTTGACAGAACGTTTATATCAATCATATCGATCTTTTATCGGTAGCATTACTTATCGAGGTAAAAAAAGAGCATATATATATATAATATATGTAAAATAATAAAAAAATGTCCAGTTTAATTGGTTAGGTGGTCTGTATTTTTTTATATGATGTAGGTTCGAATCCCATGAACGTTTTTGATTTTAAATTTTTTTATTAAAAATCTTAAAAATAAAAAAAATCATGTGATTAGTGCGTTTCAAATGGATGAGTTCATAGTTAAACCTAAGATCCCTAATCAATTCACCTGCATAATTTTTTTAACATAAAGTAAAATATATAACATTTAAAATATATGAGAACGTATCAATTGCGTATCACGTGCCGATTATATCGATCTACAATTAATACAGCCTAATATATGTGATACGTAATGTACTAGATCAATATTACAAACTTTGTGTAGAATTAGAACTTAGAAGTATAAAAAGTTCGTACATTAGTTTTAACTTTTAAGAGTGCAAATATAAATCTGATAGTTTATAAGATATCTTTTAAAAAGCACCGCATGCAATTATAATACTTCTATAGCGGAAAAGGTAATACTTGCGCTTGCCATTTGCCATTACATCCCTCCAATCTCATCGGCTTGAATATGGGATGTGGATGGCACGATAATTAGATAAGAGTGAAATCAAGATTTAACAAATCGATATGATACGACTCGTACCGTACTTATAAGATCATATTAATCAATAATTAATACGATCGGTATATAGTACGTAATTAATATATTCTCATATTTTTAAAATATTATATATTTTATTTTATATCAAAAAATCTTTGTAGATGAGTTGATTAGAGATCTTATTATTAAATGTAAGTTCATCTACCGCATAACTTTTTTGTTTCTTTTTAACATTCTCAATAAAAAAACTCAAAATTTTAAAGACATTTTCGAGATTCAAATCTAAGACATCTTATAAAGAAGGCACAAATCATCTTAACTAACTAAGTTATGATTTTTTTGAATTATTTTACATATATTATATATAAACATTTTTTTCATCTCGATATACAATAGTACCTAATCGACTGTACTATATCAATAAAAGATCGATATAACCGGTATAAATCGTCCGTCAAACCTTGAGTGAAACTATAGACCCCACGTAGAGAATTGTTCTTTGTACGAAACTCTTACCCCGACTTGGTAAGTGCAGTATTATACGTCTTGAATCGTATTAGTTGAAGATTGATACGATCGATGCGCGATACATAATTGATATGATATTCATATATTTTAAATATTATTATTTTATTTTATAATTAATATATCTTAATAGATAAATTAATTAGAAATATATTTTTTAGAACGTTTGAAACCAACTTCAAAACACGTGAGCATCATTATTTTTTAATTTTTTATTATTATTTAAGAAAAGAAGTCAAAATTTTATAACAATGGTAAGAGTTGAACCTCAGATCTCGTACTTAAGTAACACATTTACTAGTCAGTTAATTATATATAATTTTTATTATATGTTAAATAATATATTTATTAAGTAATTCTTCATTATCTACACGTACAATATCGTGTCGTATCGATAAAATATTAATACAATCGGATCAATAATTTTAACTCTTACTACTTCCTTTCTCTAGTCTGTCCTATTGATCATTTTGAAATACTTTTGGGAGTAATTATGACTTTGGAATCACACCCTCCTATAATTATTTTAAAATGAGCCAATATTTCGTCATACTTTTGAAAAATAAAATTGTGAGCTTTAGAGAAAGATACAGGGAGAAAAAAATGTATCTTTTAAAATCTCCAAAAGTTGATGAAAAGTAACTTATCCTCTCTCTCCATAGATTATCGTCAAGAATCCATAATCTCATCTCCTCTTCCAAAGCAGCAACAGGACTTATTGAGAGTCCACCTTTCTTCTCTCCTCTCTTCATTTCATCGTTTTCAGTTGAGGCGATGAGATGGGGATATGAAATGCAGCAAATTCACGCGTTCCTCTCGACTACAAACAAATCAAATCAAGAATCTACGTCAGAATTTTAAAGTTTTTTTTACTCTCAAATCTCATCAACCTCATGTGGACTAATATAAGAAGAAAATGTGTGGGTTTGCTAGGTGGGCAGTGCGTATTTCTCTTTCAAAAATATGCATACAAAGTTGAGAATAATTTTGAGGCCTAAAGTCATAAATGGCTAAAATATTTTAGGGCGTCTTTGCTAATTAGGCACTACCCGCCCCCGATTAAGGTGTCTGTGTGTGAGGAGAGAGCGGGGCTCACCGCTCTCTCTCTCTCTCGTCGGCTCCCGTAACTTATCCGGATGTCAAACACGTAAAAGGATACACGTGGAAGTACAAGAATTAGGCACAAGAGTAAGGTATAACTAGGAAATGAAAAAATAGTATGCATAAACTCCGGTCCACAAAAAGCTAATCCTTCAGTTTTCTTGCTTACTAAGGATTTGACTAAGATGTCTACGTGAACATTTAGGGCCTCTTTGACAATGGGTTGGGTTAAGGGGGGTGGTCTACCCGGGTTGGCCCACCCATCCCTTAACCTAACCCGGGTGGAGTAACTCATTCCACCTATTTAAGTGGAATGAGTTAATCCACTTTAACCCTATCCGACCCGGGTTAAGGGAAAAGATATCAAACAGGGAGTAAGTCAACCGACCCCAGTTAACCCATCCTAACTCATCTTAACCCATTGTCAAAGAGGCCCTTAGAGAAAGAGGAGATACAGGTGAAAACCTGCCAAACTCTCCCATTTTGCAGTATTTTTGAATTATATTACCAAAAATGAAACGTCTTTTAGGGCAAACAAAGCTGTGGGTAGGCAGGAGTATAAAATATAGTGTGCTCTTTTTATTTCAATCATGATATGCAGCTTGTTTGGTTATGGAAACTTTTAGGACGTGTTGGTTAACCGATTAAATTAGCATAGTCGACGAGAGAGAGAGAGAGAGAGTGGTGTGATATTCCCCACTGCTCTCTCACTCACAGAATCGGAGTCGATTAACGCAAACTTTCTCGATTAACAAAATTGCCCTTATCAAATTGCGTTAAACTTACTAGATTCCCACCAAAAACTTCATATTTTAATGTTAAAGTTGGAACTATAAAGAGAAACATCAGATGTGATTGGACGTTGCAGCTCAAATATTATATATATATTTTCTATTATTAATAAGGAAAGAATAGGCTCTCGGTGGGTCGAGCCAACCTGCCAAGCCTGTGGGCCTAACCCAATATTGGGTTAGACCGTCCCCTCTTTGTTCAACACCTGAATTTTTAGTAAGGTTTAAAAATCTAGACTCGTTAAAGAATTGGGTCAAACTTGAGGTATTGGGTTAATCCGAATGGACCGTCAACATTTATAGAGTGTTTGAGAATAACTTTTTTAAAGAAACTCTTTCTAATTAAAAAATTATGTTACGTCAATTTTTAATTTAAATTTTAAAATTAAAAAAATAGTATTACATATTTGATAAAAGTATCTTAATTTTTAAAATTTATATAAACTTGTTCGAGAGACGTGCGCACGTGCCTGCACCGCCGTCCTCCTCCTGTCCGCCCAGTCTCTCGTTCTACAAGCCCCTTTTTCGCAGAAACCCCATCTGCGAACTCCAGCAGCCGCACCAGCTCGCAACTGATCGACCTCTTCCCTTCTCGGATCATCAGATCGGTGCTCTCCAAACGGGAAAACGGCAACAGGGAGGGAGGGTCGCCGGCCGCGGGGGAGGGTGGCCGCGGGGGAGGGGAGGGGGGTCGCCGGCCGCGAGGAAGGGGGGCCGCAGGGGCCACCGGGGAAGATCGGTTTGGGTTGCAAAGGATATTCCTCTTTAGCTTCAGCCTGGGTTGCAAGCATTCGTTGCTGTATCCTCTCACATTTATAGGAGCATGTGCAGAAAAGCTGCAAACGGAATGATCGGTCTAGCAGAAGTCCCGCTTTCTTCACACTGAAATCCAGAGGAAGAAGCAACAAAAGAAAAAAGAAAATGCAAGAAGGGTGCTGCGTCAACCTTCACCAGCTACTCCAACCGACCGCAGAGGACGAAGGTCGCCTACCCATTATCAAGGGGACCGTCGTTCACCGCAGCAATGAGAAAATCCGAACTCGGGAAATCTGTTGTTCTTGAGCTCTAGAGCAGAACCCACGTCGACCCAAGTGAGTAATATGGCTTTTCCAGTCCACACGGTAATTAATATTAGTATCATAATTAATCTGACAGCACTGAGATATGTTAATAAATCAGCAGCAAAGAAGAACATGTTAGATGGGTCAGTTCATGGGGTGGAACAATCTGTTCTGAACTAGTTGCTGTGTAAGATAGGCACGGGGAGAGAAAAGCTCAGCAGGGAAGCCAGGCTGAAGCACGGGAAGACGAAGACGGTGACCTATCGGGTGTCCTTCCGCGTCGAGGATGGGAGGGCGTAGGGGGGGGAGCCGGAGAGGGCTGCGGGCGGAGGGGGGGAACCGGAGGGGGGCTGCAGGGGAGGGGAGGGGAGGGGGCTGCGGGCGCAGGGGGGAGCCGGAGCCCCGGGAGGGGGCTGCCGGGGAGGGCGCAGGGGGGGAGCCGGAGGTGGCTGCGGGCGAGGGGAGGGGAGGGCTGCCGGGGAGGGGGGAGGAGGGGGCTGCGGGGGGAGCCAGAGGGGGGGGGGGGGGAGGAAGAGTTCGGGAGCGGGAGAGAGGGACGTCGTGAGTGTTTTTTTTAAAAAAATTGGTTCTAGTGTTATTTTTTTTAGAGGAAAGTTTATATGGGAGCAGATTTTTTCCCTAAAAATTAGGAGAGACGTACCAAACAGGATTATAAGATCTCTTACTTTTTTTTAAAATTGAGAGAAAAAAGAGGTAAAAAAGAATAATCAAACACCCCATTTATATTTTAAATGAATATTTATGTCACATTGACGCAAGAAAAAAAAAGAGTTCTATGCAGTTGGCTATGAAGAATGACTATCTATGAAGAAATATCTTACATATTTTTATTATATTAAAATGTTAACCAACTGTTTCTAAGATAATATTGAATTACAAATTTTATGTTATTACATGCATTATTTTTCATTAATTTTTTTTCATATAAATTATTCGGCAAAATCTTACCGAGATTGGAACTTACAATTTAATAAAATAGTCAAACTCTGTCAGACCCGATAAATTATCATTTGAACTCAGAGCCAAATTTAGACTTAGACTGCATTTGGGAAGAAGTCCCGTGAGTATTCTAATAATTAGAATCTCCGACAAGATATAATTGTTAACAAATGTTAAGTGGCTGTCTTGGCTTTTGAGCAGAGAAAAAAATCTCATGACAGAGATTGCAGAAATAAAACTTTAGTGCGCTGGTTAATCTCCAGAAGCAAGTGTAAAGGCGCTTCTGAAGATTTTCAATGACGACTAATCTTCGATGGGTGCAGAAATTTATACGATTGCAAGATTATGCTGCATCGGTGAAGTAAAGATGAGTTTCCAAACGATGCCTTAGAAATTAATGAGTCTAACTTGGGTTGAGATGTACTAAACCCGACCGGAACCGACCGATTGACAGCCCTAAGTAAGAGACTTTTATTTCAAACCCTCCATCATCAACTAAAACAGAAGAGGAAATGCCATTTTTGTACGGTAACCAGTGACATAAAAGTCGTGTGGGGGTAAGACAATTACAATGCTAGAAGTGTGCCTCCCATTTGAGGTCTTACCATTAACAATAAGACGGATTTAGAAATATAATCTTATGAACCAGATAACCTTCCTGTTGGGCGCAAATGCCCCAAATCCCATCACTGTGTTGAAATGAGCTGAGCAAGACCATTTCAACAGCATGATCGCCCATCAGATTCACACCTCAATCTTCAGCAATGAAAACAACTAGGGAGCGAACTTGGCAAATATGAAGCTCAGAGTCAAAGCATAAGTAGCATGTGAGAGATGGGACCACGAAGCAAAGAGTCACATTTACATCCACAAAAGAAGGTTGTGTAAGTAAAATAAACATTAAGTTTATGCCCATGAAAATTGGTGTTGAGGTTGGTGACTACAGAATTTCTGCCACAAGATTTTACAGGATGCTTACATTCACCAGACCTGCATCCAGGGGCGGATTACATTGAAGACATCACTCACATGAGATGAAATCAGCATTTCTTCCTGTTTGTCATATCACTTTTCTTTTTCACTGACTATATCTTGTCACAATATACAAATCGCTCAATACCGCCCATGCAAAACAAGCTGCCATGTTTATAACTGTAGCTTCTGAAAAAAATCAAAGGTTGGTTATGATAAAATACGATGTTGCAGGTATATTAACATATCAGAGAGTAGAATGAAACATAGAAGCCAAGCTCTGACTATGAACATAAGAAAAAAAAAAGAAAAAGCGATCAAATGATGAAACACATATACATAATCCCTTGGAAATCCTCAACAAGGTTTAAAAGGAAAAATCACAGTCTAGTTGAGAGTTAAGAAGCTTCCACTTGACTGAAAGTGTGGAAGAATAAAAAGATGCATCATAGTTGGAAAGTGAAATGTTACTGAGAAAAGTGAGTAACTTCGGTTGGTTAGAAAATGAAATGTTACTGAGATAAATGAGCAACTCCAGCTAAGCGACAGTTTCTGTCTCAGAGACACTGAGCAAGCATACAAAAACTTTCTGAATCGTGCGAATCCCACCAAGATAGGTTGGCATTAAACATCATATCATGGTGAGCTTGGTGATAGCTACCAAACGTGTGCCTCCTGACAATCTCATAACTACCAATGCACATCTGAAAGTAAACACTTATTTCACTCATTGGGAGGCCTATATTCTCAACAACGAGACTAACAATAAAATCTTGCTAAATTTCATCAACGGGAAGCACAGAATGCCACATCAGCAGCTGCCAACCCAGAAATAGAGGAAGGAGCAGAGAGAGTTGTTGGCTACAGTTGGTGTCTGTCAGGCAGTGCAGAAGAAGAAAAGAGGAGGGAACAACAGAGAATTTGCTAAAATTTTCTTAATCTTTACCAAATTTGTACTTTTTATTACTTCTATACTTATATTTAATGTTGCTGTCCTTTCTAATCAGCCAATCTGGATCAGATGCTTTTATCCCCAATCAACTGAACTGGCTGATTCAATCTGACGATCGCCAGGACAGATAACCGATTTAAGCGGCTGATCCAATTCAACATTTCATGCCAGAAAGTTAATAGTAGAACTAAAATTCAAGAAGTCAGTCAATTGCTGCCAAGCTAGTCAGGAAAAAAAGGATCATCTAAAGCTTCAAACTCGTCCTTGGAAGAGACCCTTCCACGAAGCAGCAGAAAGACATACCAAATATACCTGGGTAGTGAATTATCTTACAAGAAGTCATATCCAACACTTGCATCGATAAACAATTCCATTCAATTAATGTGTTTGGATAAATTTGATAAATATAAATGTGCAAAATGTCAAGTGGCGTTAGCATACCAAATACCAATAACATTAAATAGGCAGGTGACTCTAGATCAAAATAAAATAAGAAGGAGAGAACTACATTTTTTGCTTAACAACTTATCAGTGTTATAAAGATCATGAAATACATGGTAGACTACATATGCAACTTAAAAGGTGTAATGATACAAATACATGAGGGCTTGCAGATGAGGCAGATGTTTCTTTGTAATAGTATCATTAACACATGTAGAGGATAAGACAGATGAAAGAAAATCAGAGTAAACTAAACGGATGGCGTAGAGATGAAAATTCGTACCTCTGAAATTCGGATCCATTTTCCGTTGATCCAGTGCATATGTAGCCTCACTTCATTGTGTGCAAATTCCAGTTCTTCATTTGTATCCTTGAAATAAACCATGTACCTTGAACCTTCAAGGACTCTGGAAATGACTCCTATCCACCACCCATCATTATAGAAAGCATCAACCTCCTCAAGAAATTTAAAAATTTTAACCACAGGGGTGTTAGGAACAGGCCTAATATGAAGGGCATCCACAGTTTCTTTTAGGAGCTCAGTCTCATCATCTGTTCTTAGGGCTTCATACTCAACTAAGAACATGTCTCCACTGAGCAATTCGACAACTGTTGCAGCAAACCAAGCTCCATGAAAACCTTCATCATCACTGCTAACTTCCACCTTTGTGCCTCTTTCAAACAACACTTCCGAATGTCCCTGAATGTTGTAATTTAGAAACAGCAAAAAAATTTAAAGGAAGGGATTTTTGCATATATACCCCTATAAAGATCGGTTTTGCCAAATAAAGCCCTCATTTAGACTTATTATCAATAATACCCTTTATATCCCAAATGGCTGCAGTTATGCCCCTGTCATAACCGTCGTTTGTTCAACTGGAGTAAAACGTGGGTTAAGAGAGAGATTGACTAACCTACCCTTAGGGTAGCTCTCTCTCTCTCTCCCCCCCCTGGCCGGAAATCGTCATCGTGGGGGAGAGGGAGGCCTGCGAGCGGCGCCGGGGTGGGGGGAGAGGGGGGATGCGAAAGTGGGTTCTTGCCGGGGGTGGGAGAGAGTGGGGAGAGGAGGGCCGCTGGGGTGGGGTGGTCGGGGTGCGGGAGAGGGGGAGGCGGCGCCCAGTCCCTATGGGATGAGGAAGGCACTGGCAGGGGGGTGCCAGGGTGGGGGGGGGGTCTGCGAGCAGGGATGGGGAGGGGGGTTCGCCGGAGGCAGAGAGGAGGGCCTGGAGGGGGGAGTCTGCGAGCAGTTCGCCGGTGGGGGAGAGGCTGGCCGGGAGGGGTGGGAGTGTGAGCAAGGAGGGGGAGGGGGGTTCGCCGGAGGGGGAGAGTAGGGCAGGGAGGGGTGGGGGCTGTGATCAGGGAGGGGGAGGGGGGATTCACCGGCGGCTTTCACGGATGCATGCGATCAGGGCACGGGGACGCCAGGTCCACGGTGGTCCACCTCCGCTTCGTTGGCTCCCGCTTGAGGACATCGGCGCTAGACCCTCCCGCCTTCCTTGAGCTCCCGCCAATTGAGAGGCCCAGGCTGAGCTCCACCGTGCCATTGTCCTCCTCCATGGCCGCAGCCCACGAAGGGAGACCAAACCTCCTGTGGTCCATCTCCATTAACCCCACTCCCAGATCTCGATTTCCCCGTGCATCAATGGCCCTCTGGAGCTGCCTTTGGGGGAACAGAGGCGCTTGAGGCTTTGCCGGGGACCATGTCGCCCGCCGCTATACCCAGGACGGCTGCAACTGCCATTGCCCAAGAAACAGGGTCCCAGTCTCCTACATCCCCATCGCATCCATGTCGCGGACACCTCCATCAAGCACCTCTAAAAAAGACGCCAACAAGTCCAGGGAGTGGTGAGGGAAAGCAGCTTCTCAACAGAATTGCCAGATCCAGCGAGAGAGTGGGGGTCACCAGAGAGGGGAGGCTGCCTGTGTGGGGGGGTGGGGGGGGGAGGGGGGCCACTGGCAGTGGTCTATGGGTGTGTGTGTGTGTGTGTGTGTGAGAGAGAGAGAGAGAGAGAGAGAGAGAGATTCAGGGCATTTTAGGTATTTTGCATATCCTGACGTCTTTCGTGGAATATTCTCAGAATATGTCTTGAACGTTGATGGCTTGGGAACCACAGGGGTACAACCACAATCATTTGGGAATATCAAGGGTATTGTTGATAATAAGTCTAAATGAGGGGTTTATTTGGCAAAGCTGATCTTTACAGGGGTATATATGCAAAAATCCCTTAAAATAAATCAATATGGAGAAATTAAGCATCATACGAATCTACGTAATCTGCAAACCATGAATGCTCAAGCTATGTGGGATCTTGATCCGTTATGTCGCTTTTGAGTCAGTTAATCATGCACTAAAGTTTGAGACTTTGAGATTAATTCCAACAATACCCGTTACAGAAAATTTGCAACAGTAGAGTAGTGAGAATATTATACTATTTCTCCCTTATCCACAGCTGTCAAGTAACTAAACGTCAGGATCATTGTTTAAATGGTGTTGGATCTAGGGTACAATTTTGCCTGCGAGTTAATGACCAAATATTTACCACTTGCCACTGAAAGAAAAAAAACAAAGAAAAGAGTATGCCAGAACTACATTGCTCAACACTCAACAAAAGCGATAATATCATTACTAAATAAAATTTCTACCACAATATAAAGTGAAATATAGCCAAATCTGATCAATGTAGTGCTTCATTTATTTCAAATGATAACATAAAACATAATACTCAAATCAGACCAAATGAACATTATGGGGTCACTGAAGCTCTGCACATTGAATTTTCATCAGATCCAAAATAGATGTATAGCTTCCTGTATCTTGGTGTGACAGATTAGGTAAAAGCAAATGGGAAAATTCTGCAAAGATACTTGATAAAAATGGCAATGTTCATTAATCACTCTGTAATAGCAAGAGTGCCATTCTACTCTTTCTCCTTGACCACACATTGCATCCCGACCGGGAGGATGGGTGGTCATAGACGTGGGGGGGGAGGGGTCCTTCTCAGTGAGATCTGCCTACTCCATTATCTCTGATGGACGGGTGCGCCACACTTTCGCCCCTCTTGTGTGGAGTCCGCGGAGCCCGCTGAAGGTGCAACTTCTCATTTGAAGAATCTCCCACGGAAGGTTGCCAGCTTCTGACAGGCTAGTTCACTTCATCCCTGGGATCAAGACGACCTGCTGCCTTTGTGGTCAGAATACTGAGTCTGTGGACCACCTGTTTATGCAGTGTACCTACTCCCGGGAGGTGTGGGAGCGGCTCGCGTTGAAAGCTGGGTGTGCTATTGATCGTCAGCGATAGGTGCAGTGCTTCATTGAATCATGGGGTAGGAGGTGGCCCATCAAAGGGGATCGGGTGGTTTGGTGACTCATCTTGCACGCCACTCTTTGGTCTCTTTGAGGTGAGCGGAACAATAGAATTTTTAGGAGGGAGGCGAGAGCAGAAGAGTTTATTGTTTCTTTCATTTGTAATAGGTTGAGGGAATGGGCGAGGTTGATTTGTAATGTGAATTCCCTCAACTCCCCTCTTTTTGCTTTGTTGGGGGGTTAGTTTCTGTTACACCTTCTTAGTGTGCCATTTGTATAGAGTTTTTGGGAGCTCATTAATTATGCTTGTACATCACCCTTTTCTTTTAATATATTAGTGGTACTACCCACTTTTTAAAAAATAGCAAGAGTGCCATCAATTCCGTGCTCATCAGAGAGATTTTTTTGTCATGGCCTTCACATCCATTTGCAGTTTACCTTCAGAATCACCGCTTTTCTTTGTATTCATTGTAAGGGTAAAAGCAGCATGACAAATGCTTTCCTACAGTTTCCTCCAGTTATTCGACAGATTTGTTAGTGATATCATCAATGTTGAGGTTTAGTCCCACATCGGATAATATGCGGGCGCCGTCCCTCTTTATTTGCAGAGGATTCCTTCAAATCAATGCTTAGGTTTTGAGCTAGAGTTCAGGCCTTTAACATGATATTGGAGCTGGGCTTATTGGCTACGCCACCTGCTCAATAGCGCCACTTATACCATAACCATTTGGGTTTACACTAACCATTCGGGTTTTGTGCGGGGGGGGGGGGGGGGGGGGAGGGGGCAAGAATTGGGGTTGAGGTTTACTCTGGCATTGGATGATTTGTGGGCGCCTTCCCTCTTTATCTGTGGAGGATTCCCTCAACTCAATGCCTAAGTTTTGAGTTAATGTTTGGGCCTTTAACAATCGGTAAGGCTGTCCATTCTTCTGTTGCAATCTTGCTTTCGAATATGCCATCCAATTCAGTTCTCTTGTCCTGCTGCCTTACGTTACGTTTTGTTTTAAGAAGGATCTCTAGATAATGACACACATATTAAAACATCAAATCCATGTTGTCAATGTATGATTCGGACTTGGACGGCATAAATCTTACTTCTAATGAGAATGCACCATTTAAGACATCAGGAGTTGTATTTTCATATCTGTCACTTCTGTATTTCTTAGGATCATTTAAGAAAAGAAACCCACAAATATTTAATCCAGGCATATACAATTAAATTGAGGTTAGTGAGATGGCTGTGAGACGAAGGAGATGCCCATGAACCATATATTAGGAAGTGGAAATCATGTTCTTCAATGTGGCAGATGACTCCTAATAAAATTCTAATTGCAAAATAAGACCTGTGAGTTGGATTCCTACACCTGAAGAAGGCAGCATTTATGAAGAAACTATGGGGCAATTCCAATGATTGGAATCACTCGGCAGGGTTGAAACAATGTCAAAAGGAGTCTAGGAGCCTCGGATTTTGCAACTTTCGCTTGTTCACATGGTAGAGAGAGAGATGGTCTCTCTCCATATTTTCCAAAAAAGCAGTCTCTGGGCTACTTTTGAAGTGAGGAGGCAGATTTTGAAGTGAAAATGTATTTTCTGTCCACTCCTAAACTGTTTGTTCTGTAACTTCTTCACACATAGGAAGGGATTTTTAGGTAAAACTCAACCTCAAAATCTGCTAACTTCCAGAATACCCCAAACAAGATTGTAGGAAGTGATTTCCATCATGCAAAATCTGTCCTGGCCAACAAGTGTGTCAAAAGAAGCAATTCCTGAAAAGATCAATTCTTTTGCAGATGTTTCCAAAAGCTGTCTAAGAATCTAATAAACAGATACCTCTTCTCTTCTCGTGTTCCCCATGTTTTCATTACCTCAAAACATCCTTCTCCCATGACTTCTCCATTCATATCGAACTTCTCTGGTTGATGTTAGTTCCCTCCTTTGGGTGCAGGATTCTTTCCTTGTGTCCTTGCTGTATATGGCTTTTTGTGTTCTGGAGACTGGCTGAAGTACCATAACAGAGCATGGTATTAAAAACCAGCCAAATTGGACCTGAACCAGCTGGAACAAGTCCAGTTCCAATAGGAAAGAAATGGCAAGAACCCTTGGAACTGCGACCAGAACCAGCTCCAATGAGTTCCAGTCCCAGAAACGGTTTTTTAAACCTTGAAACAGAGTTGCAGACATCACTAGGGCTAACCACTAGACAAGGATAAGCCCATGGCAGTGGGGAAAAACTCCGCTTATACAAATGGTTGAGAATTAGATATTCACAAGACAAATTAATCAATGACTAAAATTCATCAAATTGAATATTTTTATATCCTTCAATAATTCTAATTATCCAAATAGATATAATTACAACAAAGCCCCATAAATATTACTTTTGCTATTATACCCTTGTCAAGACCAAGATATTACGTGAGCACTTCCAAGAGTTGCGATCAACCTTGGCCTTAGCTGGTGAAATTTTCCTGCATGGAGAAAAAGGCAGATATTCTAGAGTGCCTTCTACCTTTTCATGCCCTCCCATTAGGTGGGTGGAGAGAGGGAGGGGGGAGACCATCCATCTATCTGGTATCAGTGGAGGCCAGGCATGTAACCACCCAATAGCAAGCGAAGAGGTGCACTGGCAAACAAGAGGATAAGGCAGGAAGTGAACTGGCAAAACAAGGAGAGGAAGGAGAACCTTAGAAGAATGAGGAATATTCTTCTAAGGCTTACTAATATGGGAATCATAGAATCTCACATAATACCTTGTGAAACACTTTTGCATGTGAGAATTCTGATTCACATTGGTGAATCAAATTACACACCTCACTATGCCCAAATTAAGTCATAAGCTACAAAATATTGTGACAAGATTATGATGGACATTCCATCTGCATATTTGTGTATGACAGACATTCTTTTTCATCATGGAAATTACTTACATCCAAGGTTTAAAAAACTGGATTTAGGAACTAGACCAACCGGTTCTAGCCAAAAAATGCCCACCAGAACTGGATTGGTCCTGGCTGGTCTGGGTCCAAAACAATCTAAACCAGCCAGTTGCAGTCAAACTGGCCGATTTTTTAAACCATGATTACATCCTATGCCTTTTGGCAATTTTATGCTCTTTTTAAAGCCCAATTGGTATCCCTGATTTCACATCAGATGAGAAATAGTAATTTTGTCCTCCAAAGTCTAGACTGGTGATCAGATTTGCCACCCTTTATAATAGAATCTCCCAAGCACTGACAGACGATTCAATTGCATTAAAGAGTGCACGACGTGCAAATGACTCCTGAATGTCAGTTAAACAGATCCATTTATTGTCAAGTTCTTGTAATGAAAGATGTGAGGGGACCTTGCCGTCAAACTTCAGATTTTCAGTAGTTGTCCTTTTAAATGGTCTTTAAAATCAGGTTATTGAACCATTAAGATGTACGTACTGTGAGATTTTCCCCTCTCTTCCTTAGGCAGTGTTTGGCTACATTACCACCTTTAGATTTTAGGGATAAAACTAGTGGGAAAAATCGGGATAAACGTAGGTATTACTGAATGAGAATTTAGTGCCATCAACCCACTTCTTGAAACAATAAAGGCTCTTCGGCTGGTGTCTAGCTGCTGTGGAGTTCCTCATATGTTCCCACCATAGTATCCTGATGCTCCTGCAACCCACTTTTTTAGACTGTGAGAGAATCTATAGATCTCTCCACTTCAAAAATTCACTTTTGGTACAAAACACCGTCTAAGGTATTGTTTGCAACAATGACTCCTTCGCTGACCTGGACTTGGGATTTAGAAGCTATTGGCCTGACTAGGATGTCTAGTAACCGCGCATGATGTTTCATTTTATTGGACCCACTTGGATTCTAAGAAGCTAGCAAAAAGCTAGAGCCTTCAATGATGGATATCTTTTGCATCCTGCTATCTCAAATTCCTGCATTGCCTTGGCTGTCACATAATGTGATGGGTCTAAATTGAGCAGCTAGACTTAAGAGCACTATTCCTTGCAAATTATCTCCAAGAATTGCCGGAATGTAATTGAAGCAGATGATAGCCGTGAAAATTCTGTTTGCATGATCAAGAAAGAAGTAAGAACAAAAGATGCATAGTTAAACATTCCACCATGCCTGAACTTTTATGAAATCATAAGTGCCATTATCAGAAAGCATCCAACTTTCTAAAAGCTTAAACAGACATGAAATACATATGATTTTATCTGAGATACTATATGTTATATTATCACTTATAAGCAATGTATGAACGAACACATCGGAGATGATAAACATTGAAGTGGACTTAGTTGACATGGACAATAGCGGAGGTATCTATTTCTTATAATGAAAGGTTGGAAATGCTCTGTGCATTAGGAAACATTGCCTACCAAATTAGAAAATGATTTAGGTTATATTTCCAAAACCCTATTACCTTGGTAGCCAGAACCCAACTGCCATCTGTCCATACATGTGGCACCCGCATGTTGCCCTGATGAAACTCCTTCTCTCCATCCCAGTGTTTAGACTTGATGATGTAATTTAAATCAGAACATACTTTTGACACAACCCCCTTATACCAGCCATCACCACAGAAGACTTCAACATCCTCAAGAAGGCCAAAATCCCTGCACACTAGTCCAGGAGGAGGGCAAGGCCGGACATGCTGAACATCAACAATCTCCCTCAAGTGCTCTTTCCCGTTATTATCTTGCAGGTTATGATACTTCACCACTAGATTGTTCTTCCAGATAAGCTTTTCAACAGTTGCAGTGAACCAGGAGTTTAGAGAATTGCCAAAGCTGCGTGAAACTTCAACTTTGGTTCCTACAGGGAATGACACTGCAGTATACCCCTGCAAAGAAATAAAAATCAAACACAAATACCAGGCTTTGCAAGTCATGTGGCATCAGGTTTACTAAATAGGATTGCATCACAGGACTATAGCTAATTTTCAGAATTGAAGAAACCAAAACATCTTAAAGTTTGGGGGGAAAAAACCCATATATGCATATGAAATAATGAACCAAATGTTTCTGGAGTGCAAGGAAATGCACAACCTATGAGCGTGAGAAGATTGGAATTCCTAGGGATTCTAGATTCATTTTCCAGAGAGAATCACCACAGTATGTCCAAGATTTCCAGATCCTATGACGTAGGTGAAAGCAAATTAACACTCGATAAAAATGCCATGTATGCGTATCCTATTGTCTTAAAAGTGTTCCATAATCATGAAAATTGAGATCTTGGAGCTCCGCGAAAGGACTTAAATTCCAACAAAGAAAAAAAAATCAAGCCAGAGTAACTTTAGGTATGCTACATTCCATGGATCCAAACAGAAAACCTAAAATTTCGGTAAAGAAGACAGTTAAAAGTCTGATTAAGCAAGAGTCATCTGTGCGTGCATATCTATGAACGGCTTAGCAAGCCCTAAAGTTCAATAGAAAACAAAGACTTTCCAGCCAACATCCTGTGACAAACCCTACACTTCCATGAAGAAGCAGAGTGACCAAAATCAGAAAGAAAGACGAAAAAGTTTGAAATTTGAAGAGCACGTCGTCCTAGAACGTATCATATTCCAAAACTCCAACCAAGCGAACTGTAAAAGCAGTAAAAAGATCCCATCAAATCCAACCCACGAGAATTTCCAGCCAAAATATGCGAATATGCGATTTTCCGGCCAAAATCATGTGAGACTCCACTTCATGAGAAGCAGTAGCCAAAATAGAAAGAAAACGGAAAGAAAGAGATTTGAACTTTGAAGAGGACATCGTCCTAGAACATATCACACTTCCGCAGCTCACCACAGCATTCCCGTCGGGTTGGACCCACTGGCCGTCGACCCACTCGAGGTGCGCCCGGAGGTCCGCCGCCCGGAACTCCATCTCCTCCCGCGTGCTAGGGAAGCACACGACGTACTTCCCCGCCTTCCCCCTCCGCCCCCCGGGGACGACGGCCGCCACCACCCCAGCCCACCACGTGTCATTGTGCCGGGCGTCGACGGGGCTGTGCACGGCGAACGGCCCCCCGCTGCGCCGCGGGCGGGGGCGCACGTAGACGGCGTCGACGGTCTCGCGCAGCGGCCGGGGGCCCTCGGCGTCCTCGTCGTCGACGAGGTGGTCGTAGACGACGGTGTAGCGGTCCGCCCTGGGCATGGATCGCGCCACCTTAGCCTCGAACCACGCCCCCCGGAAGCCCTCGTCGTCGCAGCTCACCTCCACCTCGTCGCCCGTGGAGAACATCATCCCTGGCACCCTTCTCCCTCTACCGCAGCTTTGGTTTCTCCCTCGAGAATCCCCCATCTCTGTCTCTCTCTGTACTCTCCCTCCCCCACTCTCTGCGTAGTGTGTACTATCTCTGCCCTCTCTCTCTCTCTCTCTCAGTCTTTCTCTACTGGTTTGCAGGCGGAGGTGACGAAGGCGGCACTGGCGGGAAGAAGGAGAAGGGACGGTGGGGCGGTGACTGGACCGTGACGTGGGTGGGTGGTGGCCCTTGCGATGGCCGTTTCCGTCTGGAAAGGAAAGCGGTCACCTTACCTCCATTGCCATTCAAACAACTGACACATGTTCCATGTTCGGGTCGCTCGGTTTACCCCGGCAAGGCGAGCGTGATGCCGCTCCAGGGGGCCATGATTGTGTAATAAATTTAATTGGTTTCCGAATAAATTTTACTCTACTAAACAGAGATAATTAGAAAAATAACATGGTTATATATGTAATTATGTAAATATATTCTCAGATAAATATGATCGTTATGGTTTAGTGGTGTGAACATAGGTGCAAAGGCATCGATCCCTGCGGTTACCCAACATAGCCCACTGCCAAATAAATGATGCTACTGACTCGAGTTAAAATCTAATCTAATTAGAGTCAAAAGGCATCCGGATGGCTCAGCAAATGTTTCTCAACTGTTGCGCATGGTAACATGTTACTAAATAAATGCTACTAACTCAAGTTAAAGTCTAACTAGAGTTAGAAAGCATCCAATGTCTTAACTCTCTTGCACAAAAAATAAGAGCATTCTTCATATATATATATATATATACATACTTTTAATCTTGTTATTTGGATTTATGCTGATACAAATACATTTGAATAATATTTCTTAGCAAGATTAAAAAATTAAAAATGTTTTTTATTTTTATTTTTTAAAACAAAATATATGTTTTAAGAATATTAAGAAATTATTCGTGCTTGCTCTGGGTCGAAGGGAAAATGCCTTTAAAGTCATTGTTGCCGCAGTAGTGCTATTTATCTTATTTTGAAATACTACGTATATACGCGGGGTCAAACATATAGACTCGTGTTTTTACGTAGTTCTTAGTTTTAGCGACAACGAGGATTCCAGTGCTAACTGTCACTAAAACTGATACAAGAGTGGTGTGTCCAAAAGAGGAGATGAGGAGGTCATGTGTACGCAGCATGATTTGATAAATCGAGACCGGATGATCTGAATCGTCCGTCTCATCTCGTCCTAATCATAAATGATCGGTCGGTGGGATGTTTTATATATTTAATATTTTATTTTAAATATAAAATAATTTGTACGGACGATTTGAGTTTAAAACTCACTATTACAGGTGATTTTTAAAAAAAATTAATTAAAAAATTCAAAATGTCAAAGGTGTTAATAGGATTCAAACCTAAGACATTTTAAATAGAACACACAAATCACCTAACCAAATGAGATATAAATATTGTTGAATTATTTTACATATATTATATATATATATATATAGAGTTATTTTCATATTGAGACGGAGCGAGACAGAACGGGATGGTACCGTCTCCTTCCGTCCCGACAGAAAATTGAGACAGTCATAACGATCGTGTCGACAAATCTTGGCACGTAACATGTCTCTCTGGTCTTTAACGATCTGACTACATTGTTTAAATTTACAAAAAGACCCCTGCCACTGTATCCATCAGTAAAATAATCTCACCATATTGTTTAATCTCAGTTAATACTTAACTAAAATAAAAGTGCTAAATAATCTTAATCACTCCTAAACTATTTCTCTATGTCTGCCTATCTCTTTTCATCTCTCCCTCCATCTTTGGTGAAATATGATCAATATTTCTTTATAAGTGAGAATAGAGATACTTTTTTCACACTATTTTGACATAAAAATATTAAAAGAAGCATAAAAACGAGATAGATAATCTAGAAAAAACAAGAAGGATATTTTTTTAAAAAAAATCTTTTAATATGGTGTTTAGTTGTAATTTTCACCTCTTTTTTCTCTCAAACTAAAAAATAAGAATAGATAACCTCCTTAGAAACGTTTGGTAAGACCTTCCTAATTTTTTAGGATAAAATTCCATGTCCTTATAACTTCCTCTAAAATAAAAATAAATCTTTCCATATTTTCTTAAGAGAGCCACGATCTCTCTCTCTCTCTCTCCCAGTTCCCTTCTCTTGGCGCTCCCTCTCTCTTTCTCTCTTGCCCCCTTTCTCCTTCCTCCCCTTCCCGTGGGGCTTCACCGCCTACGCGGATGCGTCCGACTCAACGCCGATGGAAGTCTCCGTCCGGGACCTTTCCCCCGGCTCCCCCGATGACCCCGCCACCGGTGGAGGCTGCTTCCTCAGTGGCTTTTGCTTCGACGTGTCGGACGTGCCTACGAGGAACCCTCCGGATAGCCTCCTCGCCCAGTAGTGGTATCGGCTGGAGAGCGTTGACAGGGTTGTCGATGATGACCTGAGATCAGTGTTATCAGAACCAGACCGGACTGGCCAGTCGAACCGGTTCGACCGTGAACCGGTCCAGGAACCGGTCCGATTAGGTCCGATCCGATCTAATGCTAAAGAACCAGACGAACCGCAGTTCAACCGGTGAACCGGTCTGAACCGGTTCGACCAGATTCAACCTTTAAAAAAATATAAAAATATTTAAATATTCAAAATGATATGTACATGTGAACAAAAATATATATATTATTATTTATTTGTTGTTATTTATCATTTTATTTTAGATATATTTTAAGTTTAAATATTTAAAGGAGTATAAATGTCAATTGTCAAGAGTGAACACCAATTAAATATTACAAAATTTTAAGGTACAAAAGAGAGAGTTCGGAGTCGTTTTATACAAGGAGATTAGGGCGCCCAACAGTCAGGGTACAAAAGACTGGTCGATCCCTGCGACATGACCGCGCAGGTCGATCCGCGTGCGAGGGCGTACGATGGCGAGTTCGGGCTCCACACTCTAACAGACATCACGGTTCAAACCGGTTCGATTGAACGGTTAAACATGTTCTAACCGAACCAGTTCATTGTCCGATTCAGGCACCGGTCCAGTTCTGATAACACTGCCTGAGATGGTGGCGACGTGGGTCAGCATGCAAGCCGATGAGTCCTTCCATGGCGCCTGGAAGGCTGATGCCCCCTGTGGCGGTGGCTCAGCCTATTCTAAGGTCTACGACTCTACGTCTCCCCCCAAGCTATGGTATCTACGGCTCACCATTCTGGATTGTCAAGACATTCTCCCTCTCCCGGAGGCAATGGCAATGGGTTCACCATTGATTAACTCACCCATTTAAGTCAAGGCGACGTTGGGGTTCCAGTCCCTTCGCACACGCCCGACCTCACTCCATCCATCGCGGAGGCACTCCAGTAACTCCGTCATGGAACGAGACCTCATCTTCATGGGAGAAGGGGCGAAGGAGAGCAGTGCTGGGGTGGACAATAGGGTTTTGGGGTGGGGATGTTCGTCCAAGTTGCAGTTATGGAGATATATAATTAGAAGATCCACGATCTTTTCTAAGGCTATATAATTAGAAGATCCACGATCTTTTCTAAGGCTATACTGGAGGGAGAGCGGCAGTAGGATGACTCAGGGATCCGGCTCCCTCGTTGGTCTTCGCCATGATCAGGGTGTTCCGATCTTTCAGGACCATTGATCAACTTCCAAAGTGTTCAGAACTTCAAGTTTATTTTATCGAACAGATCCACACAAAATTTAAAAATTATGACATTTTTGTCAAACATATATTTATTTGTTTCCATCAATTTCAAAAAATAAATTAAAAATTGACGTAACATATTTTTTGAGTAGAAGGAGTTGTTTTAAAAAAATGTATAAACTTCAGAATATTATTACATGATGACGAGAAATGTTTATAATGTACGCTTATGCTTTTGATAGCATTGATATTTGTCACCGTGCTAATGGCTCGGGACAGCTTGGATGGTTTATTAACTCTCATGAATTCTGTCTTAACAAGATGACATGGAATTATGTAAAGGGATTTTTACATATATATCTCCATAAAATTTAGTTTTATCAAATATATCCTTCATCTGAATATATTATTATAAATATCTTTCATTTAAATAGAAATGTATCGATTATACCTTTTAATTTATTGTCATCGATGGGAGGAGAATATTCAATGAAATATATCATCTACGGTCGTTAGATCTAGAATATATTTGACAAAAGCGAACTTTACAAGAATATATATATCAAAATTTTATTCTTTAACTCACACTTAACTCGGGTTAAACACACGGGAGTTACGGCGAGGACATTATCACGACGTTATCTATATTTCGGACATATTTATGATAATATACTCAGATGAAGGCTATATTTGACAAAACCAAATTTTATGGGGGTATATATACAAAAATCTCTTATTTAAATGGCACATTTAATTTAGAACCATTTAATTTATGTCGCACACCAAAACTTGCTAAAATTTTCTAATGCGCAGCCATTGTGATCATGTTATTATAAGAACAGTTCACGAATTTTATCAATCTAATTATTAAACCATTTGATATTCTATGATTTTTCGTATATACATATATATTGATCTTATTCAATTGAGATGAAAAGGGCCTTATAAAGGTTGAGGAAGTTTTTGAGTTCGATCAATGTTAAGTTTGGAGTTAAATGAACATGTCTCAGACTGATTGATGTGCTTTTAAAATGTGTTAGTCTAATGTGATGTTAATAATTGAAGGAAAATACTCGCTGCATTAATATCTAAGTGTGCAATTGTTATTTGTTAGGACATATACTGTTATTATATTAGTCCACCAACTAAGATCAATGAGACCGATAACGTGACTATTATGTCAAGAAAAGAAAAAACAGATATATACCCATGAATGGATTATGTGTCCTTCCAGCTGCACACCTAGACTTGTAACAAGTCAGACTCATAATCGAGATGTCTCAGGATTAGAGATGTCAGTGAGTCGTATCGGTCCGATGGATTTACGAATTTAGCACGACACTCGATTGTCGGATCGTTACTCTTTATTCTACATGTGGACCCTTGATCGATCTTAAAAGTTTGAGCCCGTGTGAAATTTCACAGGTCAGGTCTAATCTTTTAATTCGACCCGTTTACTCTTTTTTCTTTTTTTATCTTAAAATTTCTCATTATACTTAATTAAAAATTAAAACATCTTATATTTAGTTAATTAAAAATTATTTTTTAAAATAAATAAATATCTAAAATTTTAATTAATTTAAGATTATAAATTTAATTTTTTATTGTTTTTAATTTAATTTATCGAGCATACTAGAGTCAAAATCGAGACTTATGTTTAGATGAAATAGTTAGGTGGCACGGCCCGATAAAGCTCGAGCGGTTAAAAAGTAATTAGCTGAGCCCATGCTAGGTAGACCTACTCCCTATTCGGGGAGTGCAGTAGTCAACGCTTATACGGGGTATGCCAAAGCCAGGACCAAGTGACACCTTATTATTGGGTCAGGAGGCCCACAACCTTGTGTCGTGAATGGTTGGTGATGCTTATAGATATCATGCGATAAGATCATAATTCTACTTTGGTACATGATAACGGAACCCCCTATGACTATGCAGTCACCATATAGGGCATGTTTGGTATCGGGTCAAGGTGGAGTTATTCTTATTTCAACCTCATTCTCCATTTGGTAAGTTAAAAAATAGTGAGAGTATCTCGGATTAAAAAAAATAGGCTTAACCTCAAAAATGAGATTAGTTCAGAGATAACTGATTCCAACTTTTTTGTTTTTGTTGGAACGAGTTATCCCTCTCCTCAACCCTATTTATCTCTCTCCATTCACCCCATTCACTCATAAGTAATAATTAAATTAATTTAATAATATTTTTATTATTAAAAATCAAGATTATCAATTAAAATTAATTGAGTCGTCATTAATGATAATCATGATAGTTAATACTAATTAATTATTTAAGTGATAAGTACGAATCTTAAGTTGAGGATTTTAAAAAATTATCTAAGACATCTTAATCTTCACCAAACAAAGAATAATATTATGTCTTGTAACCCATGATAAAAAGAGTAAAATAGTCTATTTGTAACACTTATTCTCGTTCGTATCCTTATTTTTTACCAAACAAATAATAAGGATACTGACGTACTTATCCACTCGCATATCCAACACACGTGAGAATAAGAATATAGATAAATTAACACAGAATGACTTCCGTCTATTCTCGTCATAATTTATCTCGATACCAAACATAACCTATGTATTCATTTCTTCTCCAATAGATACATTGAGAGCGACACAGAGAGAGATCAATCGCATCTCCCACTATTGACGTTAGGGAAAGATTTGGAGGGTATTATTGGGATTTGACCACAATAAACGGATCTATTGTATCTCTAAAAATTTATTAGAGTCACTCTGATAAATGAATAAGAGTAAATTATGATGAATTATTCCCGTTATTCTACTTAACGGAGTTGGGTGACACGGGTAAACTAGTCGACGTCGGTTGAGACGTAATGAGTTTAACTAAGGTCGAATAACTAATTATACCAAAGAGGTTGGGTTAATTATCTAAATCTCATCGAATAAGTTTTCATGTATTTTTATTATTATTTAATCATTTATTTTTTATTATAAGTAAAATAAAAACTAATTATCAAACTAAAAGATGCTTAACCCCAGAGTAATAATAATAACAATAATAATACAAAGGTGCATTTATCTTCTCTCTAAAATAGTGCACGACAGCCAATTACTTCCCATCCTGGCAACAACGACGCCCGGCCGCCAGCGCACCCCGAGAACAGTCTCCCAATTGATCATAGACCAGGGATGGAGTCGATCGAGAGCTGATTAGAACTAGTTTCTGGGGAGAGATCGCCGAGGAGATTGTAAACATTCACTTAACCTGAACAACCTCGATCGATCAGCGAGGGGGCGATGAAATAAATGGTTTTGGTCTCCCACTAAGAATGGGATGGGGCGTCCTCCTCCTCTATCGAATCTGCAGACATAGACAGCCTGCGGAGGACTAAAGCTCCCACCATCAGCCTCAGCTCAATCCCCAGAAATGGCAGAAGCTCTTGCGATGCTGTTACCCCCGTACGTACGTCGAGCCGGCAACGGAGCAGACTCTCAATTTGTCACAGGAGTAGTATGTGATTCACAGCATACATATCAAAGGGAGACCCCCGACCCTCATCACTTAATTGGATGATCACCCCCATCATCCAGGACCGTCGAAGGCTTGCCTCTCGATCCTGGTCGGGTACAACTAAATTTTGTTTAGGAAAAAGGATTCTTATTTAGCGAGGTCTGACAGCTACTAGCTAGAGATTAATTGGTTACAAGACCAACTTCTTTAAGTCTTATTGAATCATCCAGACAAGAAAGCTAATGAAAAAGGGAGAGAAGACAAAATCCAATGAAAAATGAGCTGGCCTCATCTATCATTGGCTTAAACTTTCCTCCCCCACATCAAATAAATTAAGGGCTGATCTATATGGTACGTGACCAATAGGCATGGGGGGCGAGGAATTATTTCGAAGGGGGCGCAGGCATTCTCTATCTTTGCGTTGGAAGTTCCCGGCCTGATAAGTAGGAGTTGATGAGCAGAAGGCCCTCGCTGGGCTTGTTGAGGGGGACTAGATGACCCGCCCCCCTCACCGTCACCAATGTGAGTCCTTCATACTCCACGAACCTCCCTCCAACCTGCACATCCCATGCCAAGCCACCGTTGTTAATCTTGTGTGTGTGTGTGTGTACATGTGTGTGCGCTTGTGTGTGTGTGTGTGAGAGAGAGAGAGAGAGAACCTGGCCGCGGTGATACCAAGGACGCCATTGGCTTCTGACGGGCAGAGCCAGAGCTTCCACCCAGTACCTGGTGCCGATCACTGGGACCCTTCCATCCGCGTCCCCGCTGTCTCACACAGACCGCCCCCCCCCCCAGACATGCAAACAGCAGCAGAGCCGGTCAGTATCTGATCAGAAAGATGCCAAAAACCAAACAGCGCAACACGACATGCAGCCCGGTCACGGACGGTCCTCTAGCCACACAAAATTCATTAAACAGAAAAGAACAAGGCAACCTTCTCTTTATCTGTGCACATATCTGTGAGGACAGATAGATAGGGTACAGAGAGAGAGAGAGAGATGCACGTGAACTCGAAGCTTTTCGAAGGCTAGGCAAATGGGTTTCTAGATCTTACGCTGAACAAATATAAAGTTCCCAACTTGATTGGAACAAACCTGTAGACCCAGATCCTTAACCCAGCGTTGATGAGCTTGGTGTAGATGGGGAGCACGGAGAAGACCGTGTAGTTGTATGACCCCAGTATGGAATCACTGCAATAAATTAACCCAAGGAGCACTGGTTAAGTAAGGTGATCGAGAACCGATATATAACACAATGAGAGAGAGGAGAAAAATGATACGATCTCAGACAAGTTCTACGTTGGAGAACAGGGTGATCTCTCGTGCTTACTTGCAAACCTCCCATCTCCCGTTAACACTGCCAGAGGCATTTGCATGCATCGCTTTCTTCACGTCCGCCCTGTTGAAGTACTCCTCTGCGTATGCCGAGTAGCACGGGTCATACCCACCGGGAAGGATCCCCATCGCCCTCAAGCTGTCCTTGCTGCTCCTTATCCCCACGGCCTCCGGCGCCGCAGCCGACGATGACGACGACGACGACCGCGACGTGCACTTGGGTGCGTAGATGTTGTAGATGTCGATCTCCCTGTACTGCTGGAAGACGGGGGTCATGACAGTCAGGCATTCGTCGGTCCAGTTGATGAGCTTGAAGTCGCAGACGCGGCTGGCCCGCCGGAAGATCTCGTCGGATATGACCGTGTGGCTCCATGCGTACTCCAGCAGCCCCTTGGAGTCGCTGAAGCCTTCAGTCTCCGGGTTGCCAAGCTGAGAAAGCAAGGGGAAGCTGCTAGTAAGTGCTCCATCACTGTGCACCTGCCCTATTATAATGCAGTAGTACACGGCCAGCCAGCTCTAGTAACATTATCCAAATCCTCTCTTACTATGAAGCCTCTGAAGTTGATGTGTGGGAAGTTCTTGCCGAACCTGTTGCGGTCGTACACGAGCTCTGCAAGTTGGGGGACATAGTGACCTGCCGCATGCAGAAACGGGACGAGTTAGAAGGGGGCACACCTGCAGGGAGGGACCATCCCCACCATGGTCACCTTTCTGGAGGGTGATCCGAAGTTGACAATGGGCACTTTCCAAAAAAAAAAAAGTTGGGTCTCAGTGGGTCGGTGGATGCCAGTAATCAGCAGCATCACATACCTTCCCCCCTCCAAAAAAAAATCAGCAGCATCGCCACAGTTTAATCTTTTTTTCACCCCCTTTTTTGACCGAGTTCGACTGGTGTTCTGGTTCTTGTTTGACTGGGATAATCGTAATTATGTGGGGTTTGGCTCCCCTTCCAATGCCTAGATCTCACAGGACAGTGCGTTAGTGGGTGAGTTACGGGTACATATTAGTTTCTTACCTGCATAGCTCTCTCCTGATATGTAGAAATCATGGGTTTGATAACGAGGAAATCTCTTAAACCAGTTCACCAGGAAGTTGTAGGCATCCTCAGCTGCATAATGCCATTAGTCATTACCATGGTGAGAGAGAGAGAGAGACCACAAGGTTAAATATTAACTGAAGCATCTGTTGCTAGCTAGCTAGGATTGTTTTAATGAGAGATACTGATTACATATTCAAGTTTATTACCAACAAACCCATCATCTAATTTGCCGCGATCAGAGGATGTGTTGGTGTAGGAGAATCCAACACCAATGGGAGACTCCAAGAACAGAAGATTTGCTTCTGCGAATGAAGAAATAAGCAAAACCTACACATCAGGAAGTGTGAAAACTCCATGCTGATCCTTACACGCACGCTTCAAATTAATACTCTACAAAATTGAAACGCCACGTCTGAAAAATAAAACCAGAAGGAAAGGGAAGAGAGCTGGAAGGCTGGGATGCTCTGAAGGGCATGGAGTAATAGTATTGGTCGATGTAATAACATGGACCTTGGTTCCAAGCATATCTGTTGAACTCCAGTCCAGTCCCATTCGTCTTCACCCTGAGAGGTCCCAGCTCCACTGCTGCCCCGTAGCCTATGGATGAGCAACCAGGACCTGCAAAAACATGGGAGCCCAAGTTTAAATACTCAGGAGACAGTATCAGAGTTCATATTCAACAACTTCATGTTTCATCGGAAAAAAAAATATAATACCTCTATTTTACCAGAGGATAGATAGCATCAAGAATTCATACTCTGGATTTCATTTGTCATGAGTAGAAATTTTGTAATACTCCCATTGAACCAAATATAAGTACTGAGGAGATTTTACAGTACGATCAGAAATTTTTTACTGAGCATGAAAATTTGTGTTACATTCAGTAAGCCAGAGGATAGCATCAAAAAACCAACCGTGCTTTGCATGTCATTGTTCAAGAGTAGGAACCAGTATTACCTCCGTTGAGCCAGAGGAGGAGAGGCCTCTGGGAGGGCAGTGTCTGGGCCTCAAAGAACCAGTAGAACAGGGCCCTTCCATTCTTCTGGTTGACTGTGATGTAGCCCGAGAACTGTGAGACGCCAGGATTTGAGGGCTGACCAGGGAGAGCAGACACCCTATCAGCCTCCTGGGGATGTTGGTACCCACCCCCAGCTGCTGCTGCTGCTGCTTCAATGCTTATAAGGCAGCAGAAGAGAGAAGAGGAGAATGCCCCGAGGACGAGGAGGAGGAGGAGAGAAAGGGAGGGGGGCCTCATGGAAGCTGCCATTGCTCACACACTGCATTTACTGTGGTTCCCCCTTCATAAATGCTGTAAGGAGAGGAAGGGGAGTATGAATAGTTGGGGGAGGGGAGAGGATGGGAGAGAGAGGGGCAATCAGTGTTTGATGTTTTCATTCCAATAAAAATGTAAAATGGAAGGGGAATTGGAGAACTCCCAGAACTATATTCCCCCTGAACCGTGGTGCATCGTGCCCACCTAAGATGTGTTCAGTCACGGCCATGGGGGAGTTGGGGCTTGAAGCATTGTGCCATGGCGTGGAAGATGTCGCCTGCAGTGGACGTAGAAGGGAACACGCGTGCAGGTCATGAATATGATGGGAGGAGGTGCGAGGCTGAAGATATTTAGATGAAGATGGCGGCCGGCTTGTCCTTCCTGACGAAGGAAAGTCCTCGGGCTTGGCTGGGGGTCCATGTATAGCCAATAACAATAGCAATTAGAAAGAGGTGTTCTTTATATCGTAATTGTCTTCACCCCTTGGATCTCCGTGGAGGACAGAGCACAGCAGCTTGCAATGTGACTCTATAGATTGAGGATTGCCATCGTTTACTTCATTTCTTCTACATTATCTATATTCAGTTAATCTCATTCGTTCATCTATTTCTACGTTTACTTATTCTTGTGAAGATTAAATCTTTGACAAGGTGTTTAGTTGCGCTTTTTTGTAATAGTATCTCTCTTAAGTTTTACTTGGGAAAATAGAAAACAACCCACACTCTGGTTGGTGTCCTCTCCCTTGACTTTAAGTGAGTAGGAGACATATTAGATCAAATGTGAAGTGTAGTTAGTTCGTCACTCTCTCTTATTTGGGGGAGATTCAAGATTCGAATTTGATTATCTTCTTCATGTTAGATTCTAGAGTAATGTTCTGTGCATCGCATCCGGTGAACAAAAGTCAGCTCAAATTATAACATCCACTCCCACTGACCCTCCAAAAGTTGAAATGATCATTTTTAATATAAAAAGGACACCCCGCGTCAGATACATACGGCTCCGTGTCAGATCTGGTTGACCCGTTTTTTTGCTCGGCGGAAAATGCGGGAGTGAAATATTTTGTAAGACTGAAATCTTTTGTTATAGGAATGAAACGTTTTGTTATAAGAATAAACCATTTTGTTTGACTACATAAATGAACGAATAGAAATAAAACCTTTTATTTGATGGGAATGAAATATTTTATTGCAGGAATGAAACGTTTTGTTATAAGAATGAAACATTTTGTTTGACTACAGAAACGAAACGTATAAGTGAAACATTTTATACATACGTAAATATTTTAAATGTAGTCAATCAAAATATTTCATTTGAGAGGTTAAACATATTATACAGAGGTAAAATACATTGCGTATAAGTGAAACATTTGTACGTACGTGAAGATTTTAAATGTAGTCAAACAAAATGTTTCATTTCTATTCGTTTATTTTTATAGTGAAACAAAATGTTTCGTTCTTATAACAAAATATTTCAATCTTACAAAATATTTCACTCTCGTATTTTTCCGTCAAGTAAAAAAGTGGACTGACCGGATCTGACACGGGACTGACACGGGCGGTCCTTTTTACATTAAAAATGGCCATTTTAACTTTTGGGAGGCCAATAAGAGATGTTACAATTTGAGAGATGGCTTTTGTATACCGGATGCGGTGCACAAAGTATTACTCTAGATTCTAACCTAACCAAAAAAAAAGGAAAGAAAGTGACGTCTTCGCATAACAATTTTATCGGAAAGGAACAACATTAATGTCTCTAAGTCTCATTGCTTAATTTTAAATTCATTACGATTGAAATCAGAGCACGAAAATCCAACATAGAACAGTCTCTATTTTCATTACTTAATCCAATAATTTATCTACACTAATAAGTCAGGATAAATCTTTTACTCGGCTTGACAAGTACTCAGAGGATATGAATCATTGGATGGAGGGAGGAAGAGACTCTATTATTTTCTCTCTTATAGCAACCAAATGACTGTTATAGGATTAGGGCCATTCTCGAGCGCACGTCTCAGAATTTTTTGTTTTCACTTGTAGATTTTATCTTGCGAGGAGAGGGATAGATGCAAAGTCCTTTGTTTCCAAATTTTAATTCAAAGATAATTTAAAAAGAGTTTTTTATATGACAATCATCGGTTAAACGAGAATTTATAAAAAAATTATGCTTATAGATATATTACTGTATTAATTTAAATTATGTAAAATTGTCATATTTATTTATAAATATATTATTTTTATCAAAAAATTTATAAAAAAGCATACTTAAAATAATATTTATATATTATTTAAATTAATCTAGTGATATGTCTACTAATATATTTTTAAAAATATTTTTTTAAATTCACCTCTAATAATAAATTTCATATAAAATCTCTTTAAAAAATTAGCACACTTTTGGAAAAAGAGGAGGAGATTTTGGGATAAAAAGGCTGCTTTATCTTTCGTTTCCCTTTCCTATGTAATTAATGGAATCATAGAATTTTTTTTAGTAAATCGGAATCTCAAAATCCATGAGACAACAAAGTTCTCCAAATGAGATTTTGGACAGTCTTATCCTTCGTTCCCTTTTCCATGTAATAAAAGCAGAGTTTTTTTTTTAAATAAGTTGGGGCTCCAAAATCTGTCCGACAATAAAATTATCTAAATACGATTTTGCTTTTTATTTTTTATTTTCGTAACAAATCTGTTTCTTTTACAAATTTTGTCAGAAATTTGATTTGGAAAAATTGTTTCCAAAAGCTGCGTTTGAGAGGGGCGAGGGTTGTGTGTGTGTGTGGAGGCCACGTCTTGGTTAGCTGAAGCTGGAAGAGAGAGAGAGGGAGAGAGCGCGACGAGGGCAAGCACGAGAGAGCAGCACACCATGAGAGCCCTCGCCGGCAGTGCCGCCGGCCTGGTCTGGGCGCACCCCTCCCCAGCCCTCCGCCGAGCCGTGCCCACGCCCCCTCCGCGCCTTCTTCGTGTCGCTCTGGGGAGGTGGGATTCCGCCAGCAGCCTGACTCGCGCCGCCTCCTCCTCCCCATCGCCTGCGGGTCCTCCGGGGCTGTACTCCGCCAAGACGTTCGAGCTGACTCCAGAGAACGTGGACCTTGTCCTGGAGGACGTCCGGCCATACCTCATCGCCGACGGGGGCAACGTCGAGGTGGCCTCGGTGGAGGATGGGGTCATCTCCCTGAGGCTCCAAGGTCGGCACCCCCCCCTCTCTCTCTCATTGGTGTCTGTGTTGTATGAATTTTGTGGGCTTCTGATATGGGAAAGTACTTTGACTAAACCGGCTTGGTGGGGGGATTGGCTAGTTCTGACGCGTTCTATTTATGAGATTTGGCTCTAAAGCTTGAAGCTTTCTGCCTTGTTCTGTTAGAGGCATTTGATTTGCAATCCGGGATGGTCATACCGGAGATTCGCACATTTCGTGGTGTCTTGTTAGGTCCCAAGATGTAGACGTTGCTGTTTTGTTTGATTTGTGGAGGATGATTAATCTGCGGTTGATAAGTCGAAGGTTCTTACATATTGAGGTTTGAGTTGGAAACTTAGCATGAGATGGCATGAAAAGTCCTGAGTTCTTGTACTTTCTTCCCTTGCGTTTATACGTTATGATCCCCTGAAAAAGGTAGTGGGAATCTTTCAAAAAGGCAGTAATATGGCTCTGGACTGACCGAACTGGTGGGCATAACTGAGTGATATGAATTTACTGTTAGGAGAGAGGCTTGAGCAGCCCCTATTTGTGATGTTGGGGATGCAAAACCTGATGTTTATATTTAGGTACTTTGTAAGGTGATTCAGTCGCATGTTTGCCGGTTAGCAGATATAAGTGCTTATGACTGTCCTTACTTTCAAGGAGATGTGCAGAGGATGTGATTTTAAATGATCACTGAATATTGATATTTTGCAGAGGCTACAGTCACATCCAATATATTTTCATTATATCTACTTCCATGTTCTCTATTATTTTGACATGGAGCACTAAAGGTTGGTGCAGAACACAGGGAAATATTGGATCATCAAATCATCTTTAGAGGCTAAATTGACATCCTAAATCACTCAAGTGTTGCTAAAAGCACTTAGACATTGGGTTATGTATTCGTCTTGATGACAGATTGCCATCTTCTAGAAATGGCTATGTCGCAACGTCTAAACTCTTATTTTATTCCTGACATTTAAGGAGCCTTCAACTTAAAGCATGTTTTAGCTTCTACACCTGATGATTTTGTTGTAATTACCATCTATGTGATTTGGTTCAACTTTTGATTTTCTACTGTAAAATTTTCTACTTTAAAGCTCACATTTTGTTTTTTGATTGTGATAATGTAGCTTTCTATCTGGTTTTGCAGGAGCATGTGGAAGTTGTCCTAGTTCAACAACCACCATGAAGATGGGCATTGAAAGAGTCTTGAAGGAGAAGTTTGGTGATGCAGTCAAAGACGTTCGTGAAGTTTTTGATGATCTGCAGACTGAAACAACAGTTGAAGTAAGCACTTGTAACGTGCTTTTCCATCTAAATAAAATTACATAGACATGGTTGTGGTTTGTGCTTTGAAGTCTTTGTCAAGAAGCATCTTTGCTGCCTAAACCATATGTTGTGGTTCAGTATAATGTGGCAAGCTAGTTTGATGGTAGTGTTTCAGGGATTCCAAATATGGATCAGATCAGCTGGTTCTGATAAGATTTTGGCCACCAACCTGACCCTATCCCACTTCCAGTTGATTTTGAACTTGGATTGGCTTCTGACCCCACGAAGATTGGTTGAGATTGAGCCAATCATTCTGAATGTCTTGTCAAACTGTATTCGGTCAAGTGAGGCTTCCTAGGAATGACTTGACTGTCTCTTCAATCTAGTATTTCATTCATTTCCATGATGAAAAATATATTAATTTGGCTCTTATTTGACCAAATTCTTGAAGTTACCAGCTGAAAACAAATTTTTGTTGTGCTAAGATTACCTGGTAATGGCAAGTCAATGATTGCATCTTAAGCCTCTTTATTCACACTAGATCACGTCCAGCAAGAAGCTGGGATCTCTTGGCTTACTATCACGTGGCTGCAGCAAGAAACTGGGCTATCAGAGCTATGTGGATGTTTAGATTGAAATTTGACTTGAGAGTCATGTTAAGGGTTAGATGTTCATGAAGGTTGACAAGGATCTGCTATTTGTGGGTGAGTCTTAAAAGGATGGGTTTGGTGAGAAGCCGGGCTGACCATCATCAAGAGCCAAGCATAAGTTTTTTGTGGGATGCCATGACCATGCATGATTTGTTAAACAAAGAAAGCTGGCGGCGCCAGGTACAGTCGCCCCATGGTTTATTTGATTCTGTGGTCTCTTTTTATTTTCATCCTTTCAATTCTCTCCTTTTTGGGGCCTCTCCTCCTAAACTATATACCGTATGTTTATCTGGTGAGCAGAGATCAACCTTAATTTATAAATTGTGCTGGTGCAGACCCCTCATGCTTTCTTTCTTTTATGTCACGTTAACTTATCTTCGATAAGGAATTTTCACGTATGCTGATTGATTCTAAGTTTTTGTCCTTCCTCAACAGCCCAACTTATTTGGATAAAATGATCACAATCTTTTGTGTTCTAATTATGTGCCTTGCCTGCTTGTAGGCCGTTAATAATCATTTGGACTTCTTGCGACCTGCCATCAAGAATTATGGTGGGAGTGTGGAAGTGATATCTGTGGATGGTGGGGAATGCCACGCCAGGTACGTGGGTCCTGAGTCCATTGGTAGTGGAATCAGAGCAGCAATTAAGGAGAAGTTTCCTGATATTACGAATGTGGTCTTCACTGATTAGTTCCAATGAGCTACGGAGCACTAGTAATTTCAGTCAAGTAATGATGCGATCCAGTAAGCTGGGTTGATTGCTCTGTTCATCTCTTTAGTTTGCAACACTTGCACGAGAGGATGTGCTCAATGACTCGAGTAATGTGATCCATTAAGCTGGGATGATTACTCTGTTCATCTCTTTAGTTTGCAACACTTGCACGAGAGGATGTGCTCAATGACAATGTACATACGATCTTGTTTTGAACAAGGGGGGAAAAAGTAGTGATAGAAATACTTGTTAATCAATCCTCTGCTGCCACTGTGCCAAATTTCGTTGTTGTCCAGATAGTTGCTGATGGTTGAAGAATACACGGTTAAAAGTATTACGGTGTTACATTTTTTCTTCTCACTCTTATTTCTACTTTTATAGCTGCCATCTAATTTTGTGATTAGATGACTGAGCTGAATGTGACAAAATAGTTTTATTTTTAGGGATACTTTTTTTCTTTTTGAAATGGGAGGCGAGAGGAATTAGTGGGGAAACTCGCATCGCGCGATGGAGGTGCGAGTCGAACTTGCCCCCTTCCCCCAGAGGGGGGGTGAACCAGTGGCCCCCCTTTTTTTTTCCTTTCCAGAGGTGGGGGGTGTTGAATTTACAAAATCACGGTGTTGAGATACACAGCTCTAAGGTCATAACTTCGCGCGATTCGTAATGATTCAAAATCTTGGACACCTATAATTCGTGTAGAGAGGGGATTTTTTGAAATCCAACGTTTACGTTAACACATGCACTCTTTATAGTTTACTGGGCAACCCGGTCGTATCAATGTCCCACTCAAATAGCATATCATTTTATACTTCCACAAACTTGGCATATAGTGTGGCGCCCCCTTCTCGCGATCATGGATCGTGTCCGAGGATGTCACAGCGGATGGACGGAAGTGTTGTGGGCTGAGATATTTGTAAGACGTTAAAGGTCAAACCATCACATATTTCAAAAGATAAAATCATACCATTTCCATAAGATAAATACTCATAATTTACATCGTATACAGAGTACTATATATTTCTACTCAAAAGTCATATTTACATTCATTATTCAAAAAAATTAAATTTATTTATTCTACGCAGCGGAAATTTAAATTACGCTCGAGATCACCCTCCGACCTACTGTTCGTCGAAGTCGAGGTACTCACTTGTCAGTTTCCTGAAATGGTTAGACAACAGATATGAGTCCAAAGGCTCAGTAGGCATTAAAATCAATCACATGATTATCATATACTAAACTGTGTAAATCCACGATATATAGATACAGCTAATCACAATTTCATTGGATTGTACATATACTATGAATGCGAAGGAAAACTAGTAGAGCAGACTAATTTTTTTTTTTATAAACAAATGCATATAACAAATCTTATCTGACTTATATATAAATGGCATAGTACATATCTTAGCTAAATTAGAGCTTATACAAATGAACTTATTTTCATATCATATCAAAGTCATATATCAAATATGAACTTCATATTATTTGGCAGCATATATTGGACAGACATCTCGTCACTAAAAGCAGTAGCAAACACATACCTAGGCATCCATACGTCGACATAAAGACAAATGGTCTAAACGTTGGAGCCTGTCGGCCTTGATCAACCACGCAGGGTCGGGAGTTAATACTCCACCATTCCCCAGATAATTTTTCTTATTCTGGGTTCTGGATTTTTCAGAAGTCCGTTTGTCCTCGGAAATGGGCCTAATCCCGTAGCGGAAGCTAACTACTGTTTGTCGCCCCACACCTCCTTAAAGTGACACAGTCCATATGCTTAATCAAATTTTTATTCCTATTATTATTCTTATTACATAGTCATCTCAATACTTAAATCTTGCTATTAAATTTTATAAAATAACTTAATCATATTTAATATCATAAATTAGATTTTAATCATAGGGTAGTGAGTCAAATTTATTAACTAAATAAATTATTGTTATATAAAATTTGAAGAGATTAGAGAGAGGGTAGAGAGAGAGAGAGTAGAGAGAGGGTAGAGAGAGAAAGTAGAGAGAGATTAGAGAGAAAGTAATATTTTTATAGAATGATAACTAAATAAATAACCGATTCTAAGCATAGATCAGCGGGTTAAATAAATCACTGACTTAAGCCTGAATAATTATATTTCAAATAAAATCAAATCAAAGAAATATAAATATCAAATAATATGCACTCGGTTTATCATGTGTCTACCTTTAGAATGTACTTCCGAATTGACTTTAGTATCTCACCCGAGCTCCCATAAAAGTCCTTGTATAGGAAAAGATAATTTTCCCGTCCCAGATACGTAAAGAAGGGCGAAATTGTCCAAATAAGTTTCAAATCATCAGTCCAAGTGTTTATTAATTATTTATATTATTCTGACGATGTATTATCTTCTCCGTTTATTAATAAGAGAATGAGAGTGGGAAGAGAGATGAGAGAGAAAGTAGAGAGAGGAAGTAGAGAGAGAAAGTAAAGAGAGAGTAGAGAAATAAAATAGAGAGAAAGTAGAGAGAAAATATAGAAAAAGTAGAGAGAGAAAGTAGAGAGAGAAAGTATAGAAAAAATAGAGAGAAAATAGAGAGAAAAATTAGAGAGAGACTAGATAGAGAAAGTAGAGAAAAAAGTAGAGGGAAAAATAGAGTAGAGATAATAGAAAGAGTAGAGAAAAAGTAGAGAGAGAGTAGAGAGATAGTAAAAAGAGAGTGGAGAGCGAAAATTAGAGAGAGAGATGAGAGATAAAAAAATGTGAGATAGAGAGGGGTGAGTGAAGAGATGAGAGAGTTGGGAGGGAGAGAGATGGAAGAAAAAAAAAGAAAGAGGGAGTGAGAGTGAGAACGTAATAGAGAGAGGGAGAGGAAGAAATGGGAGAGAGGGAGAGATTGGAGAAGAGAGGTGGGAGAGGAGATGTTATTACGTGGGTGGAGGGGTGTTTGATGCACATTTTTTTATCTCTTTTTATCTTGTTTATTATTTTTATTTATTTATTTATGTTTATGGGTTTATTGGCGTGCCAGTCACCGTGGTGACGATTCTTATTGTGCGCTCGATCTGACTTGGTCAGTCGATTGTGAGTGATCGTGTCTGGACTAGTAGTCCGTCATACCCTGAACGCTATGACGTTAATTACGTCCTCCCTAAGGAAGACAACCCTTGATTAAACGCTAGAGGTAGGAGGAATGCAGCGATAAAGCCGTGTGCTCAAAGGAGACAGAATTCATATGTTTACAAGACGTTAAACGTATCTGAACAGAGCAGGGGTTTATTAATTACGGGGGGAAACCCGCCGGCATATTCCCACCATCTTGGATGATGCCAAGTGGGGAATAGGAAACCACCCATGCAGCGGCAGGGTGGGCTCCGCAAAAGATCGGGTATATATATAGACATAACTCGGAATCCAGATGGGGACCGGCCTGATGTAACACACCCGGTACGAGTGCGATGTCTTATTAATATCCCCCTTCGGAGGGCCATCAGAGATCACGCAAGGGCATAGCTCCGTGGGCCAGCGGGGTTAGAGGAGAATACCACACTCGATTGGTGGGGATATATAAATTTCGGCAGCATGTCCCCTGAACTTGGATTATGCCAAGGAAGAATAGGTCATCATCCACGGAGAGCCGGGACAACGACCGAACAAAGACGGGCACCAGGCCCAGGGACATCTCTTGCCTTCATATCATTGATCAATATTCCCTTGGAACCCATCAGAACACATATAATGACATGGTTCTTTAGGTTCATAAGGCATTGGTGAAATCCGGATTCGGGACGAAAGCTGTAGGGGAGATCTTCCCCATTTATTGTATCTCATCAAGACACAAGTGATGGTCTATGAGTATCTCCTTAAACAGATGTAGGGGAGCTTAAGAAGTTTATAGAAGAATGGTGCAGAGGTGGGCCTCGGAGTGGGTTTCATCTAATTGAAGGGGGGATCTCGGCCTGGCCTTTGGCTTGGACAAAATGGGGCTCTCGGCCTGGGTTTTGGTGGATGGAGAGGGGCTCTCGGCCTGGTCATTGGGCTGGCCGAAGAGCTTCTCGGCGGCCAAGGGAAGGCTCTCGGCCGAGGGTTCTCGGCGGCCAACAGAAGGAGGGAAGACCCTCTCGGCTGGAGACTTTCGGCGGGCACCTGGGCGCGCCGGAAAGGGGGGCGCCGAGAGGGGCAACATCAAGGTTGGGCATAAAGAGAGAAGGGGGTGTGAATGGCTACGGGCAGAGGGTCTCGGCCTGGTCATTGGGCTGGCCAAAGGGAAAGAGGGCCTCTCGGCCTGGAGCTTCTCGGAGGGCTCATGGGCGCGCCGGAAAGGGGGGAGCGCCGAGAGGGGTGTCATCAGGATTGGGCAAAAGGGTGTATGGGTGGTTGTGAAGGCAGAAGGGTTCTCGGCAGAGGGCTTCCCGGCGCGCTCCTGGCCGCGCCGGGAGTCTACACGCCGGGAGACTTGCACATATGGCCTCACGAGGAAAGCGTTGGTAACCGACTGGGTTGTCGTTTAGCCAAAAGAAGGGGGGAGGCCTCTCGGCCTTATGGTTCTCGGCGGGGAAACTCGCACGCCGAGAAGGTGAAATGCAGAAGAATTTCAGGGTTTCCAGAGCTCAGAAACGATGCTCTGTTTGTGTGTTTTCTGGGGATTTCAAGCTCGAATCAATGTCGGGCCAGAGATGTAAGAGAGGGATTTCATGGAGGCTTCTATTAGAAGGGTGCCAAGGGATTTGGATGAAGGAATCAAATGGAGGAGGTCAGACCATCACCTGATCCTGTGGAGAGTTTTGCCCGTCTGTTGCAGGCCATTTGGGGGAGTCAGGAGATGACTGTCCTCCGACCCCTCCAGATGAGCCCAGTGATATTAAACCAACGGAGAAGGAGAGGCTATCAATCGTATAAACTTCAGGTCCTAAACATTCAATATTTAGGATGGAGGACCTGAGATCCGATCATTATTTATGAGAGCTGGGCAGCCCAGGGAACCGAGAGACTGATATCTCTGGTTCCTGAACCGCCAAAAGGGGGGCTCCTCAGAAAAAAACCAGATTATATATATATGGAAAAACAGGCATTGAGATCGGAGAGGGAAGAAGAGAACGAAACTCAGTAACCCATTGTATGGGGTTAGGAGTCTTATCCTCATCCCTCTTCGAAGAATAAACCCACGCGATCGGCTTCGAAACCCAAAGAATCTAATCTATGTTCCTTTCAGACGAAGGCTATATACATAGAGAGACAGACAGAGATCGATGTCTTAATCTATCAACACCCAAACGGGCCATCCTGACGTTTCATTGCATTGCATAAAGGAAATATTACACTGATCATGAAAGAAAAATGTAAAGCAGAAATCAAAAGAGAAGACCGGAACTCCGGCTACAGTTGAGAAATCGAGAGAGAACTCGATATATTGCATCAGATAAGGAAAGAAAACATGGAGGGGAGGGTGGAGCATTGACTCCTCTCCCTCCCCAGTGCCCACCTGGAGCTTTCCTTCTTCTTCTCTTCTATTTCCTCTCTGTTGATCGAAAGGGGGGGGGGTGGCTCTTCCTCTCCGAACGATCCCCTTTGTCTATCTGGCTTTCTCTCTTTTTCTCTTCAGCTTTTTTCTCTTTAGCCCTCACCGAGTCCCTTCCGTGTTCTTTCGAAGGGAGGGGGTTTTATAACCCCTTTCTTCTTTCTTCTCGGCAGGCTTCTGGGCGCGCCGAAAAGGGGGGCGCCGAGAGGGGCATGAAGCTCTTGGGCGCGCCAGAAAGGGGGGCGCCGAGAGGTGCCTGAAGCTTCATGGGCGCGCCGGAAAGGGGGGCGCCGAGAGGTGACTCATCTTCATATAGGCCCACTTGGGGTTTCTTCAAATGCATCATCATCCCAAAGGGTCTATCATCTCTGAAAATATCTTGTATTGACATCATGATTGCAATTTTCATCAGTCCGTAGACAGGGTTTTATCAGTCCGTAGACAGGGTTTTATCAGTCCGTAGACAGGGTTCTATCAGTCCGTAGACAGGGTTTTATCAGTCCGTAGACAGGATTCTATCAGTCCGTAGACAGGGTTTTATCAGTCCGTAGACAGGGTTTTATCAGTCCGTAGACAGGATTCTATCAGTCCGTAGACAGGGTTTTCATCTTATCAATATCGCCACTCGAATGGCGACGAGCTCGGACATCAGCCTTAGTCTTTCGCTATTGGTCAGATCTTCTTTTCAATCATGCTTCCACCCTTGTTCATTTTTCGGGTGTCAACAAATGCCCCCCACCTGCGGGCGGCGTAAGCGCAGAATAAGCGCCACGGGGGTTGCAGGTGTCTTTTACTATTCGAGGGTATCTTCCTCAATTTGTCTTCAATTCAGCTCTCAGACTTGATCATCTTGCTGTAACAGTATTCTGCACATCGATGTTTCTTCTCTTCATATTTTCTGTCATCATTTTCAGCATTTAGGGCTTTTCGGCCTGCAGTACCTCCCGGCGCGAAGCTTCTCGGCGCGGGGGTCTCGGCCTGGGATGTTATCAGCATGGGAGGCTTCTCGGCGCGCCCTGGCCGCAGAGGGTCTCGGCCTGAAGACCTTCTCGGCGCGGGGACCTTCTCGGCGCGCCCCGGCCGCAGAGGATCTCGGCTTGGGGGGCTTCTCGGCGCGCCCTGGCCGCAGACGGTCTCGGCCTGGGGGCTTCTCGGCGCGCCTTCTGGCCGCCGGGGGGCTCTCGGGCGAGAGGTTCTCGGCGCGCATTTTGCCGCGCCGAGACCTCAGTCGCCTGGGCTCCTATTTAGGGCGCCGATGGCCCTTTTTTCCTCATTCTTCATTCGACTTTCTCTTTCTTCATCTTTTCTCCATTTCTTCTCTTCGGCGCGAGCCGCCTCCGTCCTCTCGGCCGTTGCCGCGAGCCTTCCGTCCTGGGTGACGTCTTTTGGGATTCAATCCCTTTGCTTCCGAGATCACCCCCTCTTGGTTGGTGACTCCCTATTCTTTTGGGCAGATCCCGAATAAGGGGATATGCTGCCGAAATTTCTATAGAATCTCATGTTGCAATCCTTATAAGACTGACTTTTAATCCACATTTCTTCTTTTGTTTACAGATATAGCAATGGCTTCTGGCTCTGCTGCTGCATCTTCGGGAGCTGTTGGAGCTAGTTCATCGGCCCAGCCAGACATATCTCGGGCCAGAGTGAATTGGTTGAACGTGCACAGCTTGGATTATGGATATGATAGAATAGCTTCAGTTGACGAATCGTCTGATTCTGAAACTGACACAGTGTCGACAACCCGGGTATACTCCGCGGGGACCGAAACATACTTCAGGCGGGATAGTAACTACCGGCCAGATTTCCCGAAGGATCGCCACTTGATGCCGTTTATCCGGACCTTCACAGTGGGCGGCCTACGAGATTATCGGATAGCTTGCGTAGTCGAAGCTGCCATTCTTGCTGAACGGGATAGCCTGAAGGACTCAGTATATCGCGGCCAGGCCATTTATCTTCCCGGAGAGAAGCGGGACTGGGGTGCAGTCCTTGGAATATCAGAGCTAGAACCCGAGAAGAAGATGCTGACCCGGGCACCGGAATTCACACCTGCTCGGTGGGACAATGCTGGCGGCCGAGTTAATAGGGAGAAGCCCGGCTATGGTATGTTCTTGGCACCTATAAAGTGGGGATATCGCGAAGAGCCCTTCGTGCTAAATTGTTCGGCCATTCAGTTCAAATACCATTTGTCAGCTGGTTGGTTCGGAGACTGCAAGATCACTGACTCCCATCTATTCCGAGTAGGGGCAGTAGAATTTACTGAATTTGTTCTGACGGAATATGCCCCTCTGCTGATCAGAGCGGGTGTATACCACAGTGTTTTTGCTTCCAGATTCCGATATCCCATCTCCAAGGGGTTATGCTGTGGGATGTTTGAAGTGTTCTGTCCTTTGTTCAACACTTTTTATACAGCAGAGGGTGAGACATCCCTAGACCTCTGGAGTTTATCGCGGCTTTCCGGCCTGCCCATTGATGGCGAGCCGTATGAAGAAGTCTGTTTGGCAGACTCCGAGAAAGACAGCTCTGATGGAGAAGGCAAGTATTCCCTTGGCTTCTCTTACCGATATCTGATGAAGGTCTATCCCTCCATCTGTCTGGCATATAGTAGAGGATCCTCCAAAGGCTATCATCCCCGAGAGAAAGGTAGCAAACTGAGGGTCCGGATCGGGCAGTGGCTCCAGTACTTTTTCGACGGGCCCCTGAAATATGCAGATTTCCCCTCCATGGGTCCTGTTGCGAGCAAGCAGATAAGAGCTCCCCGCTACAAATCGGCACTGCCATCTTCATTGCGCCATGTGGGCAAAGGTGGTCCCAACCCGGCAGGGGTAGATCCCATCACACACTGTGCAGCTTATTTCACATTCTGGCTGTGTACTTTTGCTCTTCCACAAGGGGACGAGACAGTCATTCGGCCAGAGGCCATATATCCAGCTTGTCAGATGGCCTGGGGGATGAAGCTGTCGCTCTGCCCGGTGGCCCTGTGTTTGATCTATAAATCTTTGGGGGACCTGTACAAGCACCGGACTCCCCGTTCTTTGAGGACCGTGGGTCCTTTTCATTTCTTCAATGCCTGGTGTAGACACGCCATTCTTGACGTCTCATGAGAAAGTCTCATATTACTATACGACGCCCCGCAACGGCTTACGTATTTTGAATCGCTCGAGTGCTTCCTTTTCTTGGGTCTTCTTCTACCTTTTTCGGCATCCGGAATCATCTCGTCACGGCATTCAGACGGCATCAACACCAGTCGGACGCATCAGAAGGTTCCGGAACCCAGATGGTTTTGCCGGGCGGCCGCCGATTGAGGACCCGGGTCGATTTTAATGGGGGCGTCCAGGCCCCTGGACGCCCCCATCTTTTTACTTTCTTTTTATTTATTTATTTATTTTTCTCAGGGCCCTAAACAAAATAAAAACTATATATATTGATGGAGGCGTCCAGGACTCTGGACGCCTCCATAAAAAATAATAAAAAATATGTTTAAAATGCCACTTGGCACTAAAAATAACAAATAATAAATAATAATAAATATATATTAATGGAGGCGTCCAGGCCCCTGGACGCCTCCATAAAAACAAATATAAAAAAAATCAAAAAAGCCAGCCCTGCTATAAAAGACAAAAAAAATAATAAAATATATATATTGGAGGCGTCCGGGCCTCTGGACGCCTCCATCAACTCACTCACGGGCGCCGCCCACCGAACGACGGTTTGTCTTCTGTGAAAAAAAGCCAAATTTAGAGACGTCCAGCTGACTAGACGCGCCCATTTTTGAATCACGAGGCGCCGCTCACAAAACCACGCGTTGTGCCAAACCGCGTGCGGCCGTCGTCGGTTTTCGGTGGACCTGTTAGAGGCGTCCGGGACCCTGGACGCCCCCATAAAAGTATTCTAAAAAAATCAATAAAAATAGAATAAAATATTATTTCGGCCCTGATGGAGGTGTCCAGGGTCCTGGACGCCTCCACCTTCCGGAACTCTATAAATAGAGGCCCACCCCCTCAGTTCTAGGGGAGCTAAGCAGTGATCCGATAGGCTGCCGGAGCCCAGAGGCTACGGAGTCATTTTTCTAACCCGTGGGGTCTTTTGTAGGTGGAGGTTCTGCCGGCTTCTCGGGTGCCCACGCTCGCGAGAGGGAGGTCGTCTTCATCCACCGCGCTTCTACGTCGTCCCCACGCTGCCGGAGCTCCGCCGAATTTCGCCACCGGCACATCCAATAAGCCAACTCTTTCCTTTTCTTCGTAGTTCTTTTGCATTCATCATCTCGCATCCATCATCTCATTTTCCTCCTACTCGAGTCCGAGAGGGGTTTAAAAGATAACACCAACCAGGTGTGTGTCTTCCCGTTATTTCGTCATTTTTATTGCAAGGATATGAATACTACACATTCATCTTTCTAATCCACTTGTTATTTGTTTGTCATTGTTTTGCAAGGGTAACCGAGGAAAGCCCTCTCCGTCGGCCGGCCGGAAGGAGAGGAAGAAGCAACCCGCCATCTCCCGCTCTTGAGGTAGGCGCGATCACCTTCTTATTTTGGGGTCTTTTGGCCCCTGGCGATCACACCTTGTCATCGAGGCCGCGGCGAGTCACTTCCCCAATGGCCGTTTAAATTTCTGTTTCCTATATTCTCTTTATATTTTGTTATATTCTGCTTATATCATCGAGGCCGCGGCGAGTCACTTCCCCAATGGCCGTTTAAATTTCTATTCCTATAATCTCTTTATGTTTTGTTATATTCTGCTTATATCATCGAGGCCGCGGCGAGTCACATCCCCAATGGCCGTTTAAATTTCCGTTCTTATATTCTCTTTATATTCTGTTATATTCTGCTCTTATCATCGAGGCCGCGGCGAGTCACTTCCCCAATGGCCGTTTAAATTCCCGCTCTTTGTATCCTCTTCATATTCTGTCATCTTATTATCTGCTCATATTCTCGAGGCCGCGGCGAGTCACTTCCCCAATGGCCGTTTCAATTCTTGTTATTTAATTTTTGCACCATTCCCGTCCCCCCGAGGCCGCGGCGAGTCACTTCCCGCTATGGCCGTTTAACCCCCATATTTTGCTATATCACGCTTGTCCCGCTCGCCCCGCCGGAGCAATCTCCCGTGGTGGCCCCTTCTCTCTTTCCTCTCATTTCTGTGTTGCAGCAAACAAAACAAACAAAAAAGAAGGAGCCCGCGCGCTCTCCGCTTCTTCCTCTTCCCCGCTCTACTCCGAACCGCGTGACGTCGCTCACAGATTGGCGATCACGGTGGGACTTCTACTGCTTCCTCTCGGCTACCCTTGCAAGTTCGGCACCATCCGTGCCTCTCCATCTTGGCGCCCGCGCGCGCCCCCGTTGTGCTCACGGCAGCACTGTCAGTTGTTTGGTTGTTTGTTATTATATGTCTGTTATTTTTGTTGTTTTCCCACTCCATATATCTGTCAGCATTCCATTGCATACATCCATTCCTCCTTTCTATCTTTTTTTCATTTTTTGAGGATCACCCTTTCCCGGTGAAGGAAGGACTCTCCGTTTGGGAATTCCTCTCAACGGACTAGAATCTCCTACACTGGGACCTCCGTAAGTCCCCGACATCGAAGAATCTCCTCTTCGTTCACTGGGCTGGTTCTACCATTGAAGTTCTCCGGAGTTAGTCATTTCGTTCGTGGTGAGACGAGAGACCCTAGCTGACACGGCGGTGAAACAAAAACAAACTAGGGTCCCCATTTTGTGTGAACTTCGGATCTCGCTAAAAATACAAAAAAAAAAAATCATCAAAATCAAAACACAAAAAAAGGACGTAAAAGCATCCACTTGTTTGATAATCTCTGCTACCTACTTGCTAGTGTATGTTTTTGCGTTCTGAGAAAACTGTGAGCATGTCTCACGAGTCTTCTGAGGAGAACCACCCTAGTCGTGGTTTGACAGCCGACCCGCGAGTCTATGCTATGGACTCGGGTCCTTCTCATGACCCCTCGCATGAGGTGCAGGTTATTACCGGGGACACGTCCCCGCCACAGGATATCACTTCCTTACTGGGCGTCCTCGCCAACACGGAGCTTACCCCTGAACAGCTCCGGGCCTTCCAGGCCATTCTAAAGGGGAAATCTGTTTCCCCCACGCCCCAGGAGTCAACTCCGGCTATCGCACCTCTCCACGAGTCCGTGCAGGCCATTCCATCTCCTTCATTGGCGCAAGCCATCCAGTCTCCCTCGCTTCAAGGACAAGCGAGCCAACAACCTCCCTCATTCCAATTCCCGTCACAATCTCAAACTCCCGGTGTTCCTCACACACCGTTTCAGCCAGGGCCAACTGTCGGTGGTCCGACAGTTCCCTCTCATTCCGGGTTTCCCCCTCAAGTCTCCGGGAGACAGTTTCTCCCCCAATGGCAAGTGCCACCTTCACCCCCAGAGGAGCTCGCCCAATCGCTCCTTAATAGGTTCAATCGCATGGACGAGCAGTTTCAAAATCTGAGAAGAATGGTGGACGTGAAAGCCACCCCGGAGGTTGCTTTGCCAATCCTCCCCGTCATTCATCTCCCTCCCTCCGAAATGCCCACGTACCGCAGATACAATGGTACCGGCAACCCCTTCATTCACCTCAAGGACTTCATGTATGAGTCCTCCTATTGGCAAAACGATCAGAGGTCCCTGGCATACCTCTTTCGGAGATCATTGGATGGTCCCGCGCTTGAGTGGTTCTATTCTCTGGAGCCCCGCGAGGCCGAGAATTTTGAAATAGTGCAGAGAAGGTTCTTGCAGAAATATAGGGATAGGGTCGGTCCCTCACTCTCCATTACCGACCTAGTGGCCGAAAAGATGAAACCCGACGAGGATTTTGTCCGATATGCTGATAGATGGAGGTCTCTGGCGGAAAGAATAAGGGATACCCTCTCCGAGCCCGAACAAGTGAAAATGATTGTGTCTAATGCAACCCCACAGTTCAGACATGTCCTGGCCATGAATAAACTCACTACAATGGAGGAGCTCTATGAAAGAGCCCGATACATCCAAACTCAGCTAAAGGACTCCCCCATTATGAATATGTTTGAGTCGCCGAAGCCCAAAGTGGTCAGAAAGACAGGCGCTGGTGTCCCGGGCGGAGCCACAGAAGGGGTCGTGACAAATGAGCAAGTCAGTGCGGTCAACAATGCCAACTATGCAGTCAACCCAAGGCCTCCACAAATGCCCCGACTCCCCCTTCAACCAGGTCCTTTCCCTCTTCATCCTCCACCCCAAAATAATCCACCCCAGGATAATATGCCTCCATTACGCCAACCCCAGCAACAACAACCACAACCTCAGCAACAACAACCACCGCTTCAGTACAACCAAGTTCCACCTCCAGGGAACTATGGTCCCCAACAGCAACAAAGGAGGTCCCAAGAGAGCCTACTATCCACCATTGCCAGAAACTTTAACAGACATTTTTAATGCCCTCATGGCATCAAACCAACTCGCCTTACCCAGAGAAAGGCTCATGTGGCCCCCCAATGTTGATACCTCCAAATACTGTGTTTACCACAGGCAGCCGGGACACACAGTAGATTACTGCTTCCATTTCAAAGATTACATACATGATATGAACGATGAACATCAAATAGATTGGGATGAGATGAGACGATACGTCGCCGCTCTCAAGGCTAGGAGACCTCCTCAGAGGCCACAGCAGCAGTTACAACAGCAGCAGCAGCAGCAACCACAACAACAACAGCAGCCTCAGCAGGCCCCACAACAACAGCCCGACATGGGCATAATCCAGAATCCACTACCGGAGCACCAACAGCCCAATCATCAGGTTAACCCCATCTCCTCCTTCCCGGAAGTCGGGAGAGAGCAGGTGTGGCACCAGGAAAGTACCTCCATTCTTTATACCTCCAACCCTATCGTCATGCAACCCCCTCACCTTGCCCGGGTAGCACCTCTCTCTCATCAACCCGCATCGGTATCGCCTTCGCCATTTCCACTACCATTACGCCCTCTCATCCGCACCCCAACCTCCTATCAACCGACACTTTCTACTACGCCTTCACACCCTCTCACCTTCCCCCACTCCCCCACTTTACCATCCACCTCTACCACATTTACCCCAACGCCTTCTAAACCCCTTATCATCCGTACACCATACATAACCCCGTCTTTCTCCACCACATCACCACTAATGCCTTCAAAACCACTCATCACCCACCATCCGCCTCAAAACCTTTACCCGTTTCAAACCTTACCTCCACCTCCACCTTCCAAACCCCTTATCCTTCATAATCCGCGTGATATCCCCTCTACCTCCACCATGCCTCCACCTAACAAACCCCTCATCAGAATCCCTGCTCCCGTCATCACCCCTGCTTCATCAACCATTCCTCCACTACTACCCCTCAAACCCCTGTTAAAACCCACTGCTACCCCCACAGAGGTACAAAAGCCACAGGCAATGGTGCTCCGGAGTGGAAGGATTTTCCACAGGGTTTTCCCCCACAACAGTCAGAATCCCGAGCAATCTCAGCCAGAGAAGGATGACGGAGAACAACCAGAAAAAGCTATCCCTGGAACACAGTATGATCTATTGAAACACCTGGACAAGACGCCTGCTCGGATCTCCATCCTGGAGCTTCTTCAAAGATCCACATCCCACCAGGCGGCCTTGATGGAATATCTTCAAAAAGTCATGGTTAATGAAGACCTCCCCGTGGAGAAGATTTCAACCGTCCTGACCCCAACAGACACACAACCGGCCATCATGTTCCACAACTACGAGCTCGCTCCCAAGGAGGCTCGGAAATATGCACTGTGCATTTCAATAAAAATTAATGGGGTATCCATAAACCCGTGTCTTGTGGACACGGGTGCGTCCATAAATGTGATCTCCATGAGCACTCTTCAGTTGTGTGGGATCGACGAGGAACAAATAAGACCTTCCTCGATCACGGTCACGGCCTATGACAATAGCAAAAGGCCGCCGCAGGGGATGATTATTCTGAAGGCAGAACTAGGCCCCATGTCAATTCCCACGGAATTCCATGTCCTCGACATGGACCCCACATTCAAGGCTATACTGGGTCGACCTTACATCGAAGCCATGGACGCTGTGCCTTCCACCAACCATCAATGCCTGAAGTTTCCTTACAATGGGAGAATTATTAAAGTGGTCAGTACACCTGTCCTTCACACAGTGGATGCTATCAACACCTCTCTGCCATCTGTTTGGCCGTCTCATCGGCCCATATTGTCACTGCTGGATGTACGTGATCCATCTCGCATTCCACTAGCACCAAAGGAGCCGGTCAGGGCAACCACAACATCATGTCTCCCTCTTCACTCCAAAGGTTGGGAGATTATGAGGAACATCGGCTACCAACAGGGAAAAGGTCTGGGCGCACAGTTACAGGGTATGCTCAAGCCGCCAAAAGAAATTAGGCCGAACCGTAGGTTTGGCCTAGGCTTCAAAGGACCGTTCAAGGCAGATTGGAAGCCCCTCACATGGACTCTATCAAACCACTTCAACAGAGGGCCCGTTATTCAGATAGGAGATCACCCACGAGAAGCATATGGGGAATCACATGCTGTATATTTTGCTGAAAAATGTCCGAGGATCACCAAAAGAGGCAAGATCAAAGATCCGGAATGCGAGTGGGATAAATGGTTCGACATACGGGACATTTCTGTTGCACTGGAAAGGATGTTCTCGTCCCCACGGCTTGAAGGACCACCATTGATCTCCGAGATACCAGAGAACATTGCCACGCTTGCCAAGGTTCCAAACTATCCTCGTCCTCGCCAGAAGGACTCTGTCATCGGCGGATCTTCATCCGTCCTCAACATAGCTATCGACGGCTCATTAGCCGCCATCCTCTCCATCCACTCGTCTCAGCCTTTGCTGATATTTTCTTCCTGGGCCAGACGATTGTCTGATGATCTTCCCAGGTCCCCTTCTTTGCTTACATACCTGCGCGGGCTTTTCAACCCGCGCCAGGTCTTCAACCATGATCTGCTCTACGAGCCCCACAATCCTCTAGCCATAACCACTTTCCTCTCTCCTCCAATCTCTTTTCACTGCTTTGTCATTAAAAATGAAAACGAAAAAAAAACGTCAATTTTCAAACTCTCCAACAACACATCTTCGTTGAGGAAACCTCCTACATCTCCCACGGGTGCGTACCGCCTTGCGGACCACCCGTCCAAGGTCCGATGAGCGACCTTTTCTACCCCTCCTCTGAGGGGTCTTCTCCTGTACATTCTACACCATCCTCTTCGTCTTCCTCCTCTTCTGTAAATATTGTCAGTCAATCTAGGAATGACAGGCCAAGGGTAGTACCTAGGAAGAAATCCAAGGGTAGGCAGATCCCTCGTCGATTCCTTCTGGATTTGGCCGCCAGGTGTCAGGCCCTTCTTGCCATCCCCCAGTTGTTAGAAAATCCCATCCAGCTACCCGAAATAGAATGCGAGGGCGACTGTGCATCTGATGAAGGGTATGGAGTCTACGAGATCACGAATGAAGAATGCCCCACTGAAGATGAGGGTGAAGAATATGAGGATGTGGCGGGCGCATACGCTAGTGGAATGAGGAGATTCGACGAGCCGTCAACCGCCGTAGAAGAATCCACCAAGGAAGTCAACTTGGGAACTGAGGAAGACCCTAGGATCATCCTCATAAGTGACAACCTACCACCCTCTGAAGAAGAGACATTAATTGAGGTTCTCAAGGAATATAAGGACACGTTTGCATGGAGCTACGAGGATATGCCGGGTTTGGATTCAACCTTGGTCGAACACCGTTTAACCCTAAAACCAGGGTCCATCTCGGTAAAACAAAGGTTAAGGCGTTTCCACCCTCAGATGGCTTTGAAAATGAAAGAAGAGGTCGATAAGCTCCACAAAGCCAGGTTCATTAGAGTCGTTCTTTATCCTCAATGGGTGGCGAACATTGTCCCGGTCATGAAGAAAGATGGGAAAGTCAGGATTTGCATCGACTTCCGGGACCTTAACCGCGCGTGTCCAAAGGATGATTTTCCCTTACCTCACATTGATGTGTTGATTGATAACACGGCAGGTTTTGAAACCCTCTCTTTCATGGATGGATTTTCAGGATACAATCAAATTCGTTTGGCAGAAGAGGATCAGGAAAAGACGTCATTCACTACCCCTTGGGGAACATATTGTTACGTGGTCATGCCGTTTGGGTTAAAGAATGCTGGAGCTACTTACCAAAGAGCGATGATGGCCATATTTCATGACATGATGCACATATATCTGGAAGTGTATGTGGATGACTTATTGGTAAAATCAAAGACCAGGATGGAACATCCAGAAGTTTTGGCTAAGGTCTTGCAAAGGTCCAGAGAGTTCCAATTGAAAATGAACCCGAAAAAGTGTGTGTTTGGTGTGTCATCAGGTAAATTGTTGGGGTTCATTGTGAGTAAAAGAGGGATCGAGATTGATCCCGACAAAGCCAAGGCTATCAGGGATATGCCGCCTCCCAAGAATTTGAGGGAAGTCCGAGGTTTAATCGGGAGGTTGCAGTTTATTCGTCGGTTTGTGTCTCAACATTCACAAAGGTGTAGACCTCTCTACGAGTTGACCAAGCCAGGAGTAGAATTCCACTGGAATTCTAAATGTCAGAAAGCTTTTGAAGGGTTGAAGGAATATCTGGCTAGTCCACCCGTTCTCATTCCACCCAAACCAGAAAAACCTCTGATCCTTTACGTCTCAGTCTTGGATGACTCCGTGGGAGCCGTCCTCGCACAAGCTGATGAAGAATGCAAGGAACGGGCAACCTATTACTTGTCCAAACTTCTCAATCCCTGTGAGCAGAAGTACACCGGCATGGAGAAAACCTGTGCTGCCCTCGTTTGGGTAGTGCAGAAATTGAAGCACTACTTCTTGGCTCACGAAGTCCACTTGATTGCTCGGATGAATCCTATCAAATTCCTTCTGGAGAAAGCCGTCCTTACGGATAGGCTAGCACGCTGGCAAAGTTTTCTCTCTCAGTTCGACATCACCTACATCCAGCAAAAGGCGATTAAAGGCTATGCCATAGCCGAGCATCTCGCTCACCATCCTCTTCCCAAGTTCGACCCCGTCCAATCAGAGTTTCCAGATGAGGAACTAATGTCCATCAACCAATCAGATGAGCCAATGTGGACACTATATTTTGATGGAGCTCTGAATTCTCAAGGGAAAGGAATCGGCGTCGCCCTCCTGTCACCGGAAGGCCTCACATTCCCATTGGCGTACCAGCTCAAATTTCCAGTTACCAACAATATAGCCGAATATGAAGCCCTTCTAGCTGGCCTAGGACTCGCTCATTCTTTACGTATCACTGAGTTGCGAGTTGTAGGTGACAGTCAGCTCATCCTTCGCCAGGTACTCACTAAGTATCGCACTCGCGATCCCAAACTCAAGCCATACCAAGAACTCACTGCTGCCTTTGCCAAACTGTTCACAAAACTGATCTTTGTTCATATCCCTCGTCATCAGAATATTCTCGCCGATGCCCTCGCCTCATTGGCATCATCCATAAGGTTCCCTCTAGGAAGATGGTTTAAGTCCATTTCCATCTACAAACTTCACGCCCCTGCAGTCGATGATGCTTCCTACGTAAACATCAAAGACATGATAGCAAGGAAGATCCTGCAGGAAGATATCCTTGAGAAGAGGGAAATCATGTTGGCAGAGGCCGAAGAAGAACTTGCTGATGAAGAGAAACCATGGTTCTATGAAATTGTCAAATATTGCCAAGATCAGTCTTATCCTGAAGGGGCCACCACAGAGGACAAGAAAGTCATAAGAAGGGTGGCTCAGAAATACACATTGATCGGAGGTCTACTCTATAGGAGGAGCCTTACTGGTATTCTGTTAAGATGTCTTGGTGACGATGAGGTTTGGAAATGTGTAGAGGAGACGCACTCGGGTGTGTGCGGTGGCCACGTGAATAGTCAGATGCTCGCCAAGAAGATCATTCGTCAAGGCTTTTATTGGCCCACTATGGAAGAGGATTGTGCTGTCTATGTCCGTAGGTGTGTCAAGTGTCAACTTCACGCCGATAAAATCCATTCACCATCTTCCTCACTTCATCCAATATCCTCCCCATGCCCTTTCTCCATGTGGGCATTCGACATCATTGGTCCCCTAGGTGATCCCAATTCCCTCACCAAGTAGAAATCTTTCATCCTTACTGCGACGGAATACTTCACCAAATGGGCCGAAGCCGAAGCTTACGCGGAAATCAAGGCGTCAACAGTCTGCAAGTTCATCATGAAGAACATTCTCGCCAGATTCGGCGTCCCAAGCACGATCGTCACCGACAATGGGCCATAATTCATTTCTCAGGACCTACAGGACCTCTGCAAAAGGTACGCAATTGCATTGCATCATTCATCGCCTTATTACCCACAAGGTAACGGCCAAGCGGAGGCCACCAATAAAACATTGCTCAAAATCATCAAAAAAACCTGCGAGTCTAGTAAGTTTTCAGACTGGCCAGAAAAGCTTATCGAAGCCCTATGGGCCTATCGCACTTCAATCCGTACCCCCACCGGGCAGACTCCATTTGCCCTCACTTATGGTATGGAAGCGGTAGTCCCGTACGAGACTCTGATCCCTTCTCTCAGGGTACAATTGGATGAGGAATTTCCCCTCGACGATCGTCGTAATTCACTCCTCGCCCAGTTGGAACTCTTGGATGAGAAGCGGCTGGCCGCCGCCGAACACGCGCGTGTGTATCAAAATAGACTCGCTCGCTTTTACCAAAAGAAAGTCGTTGAGAGAAAATTCAAAGTCGGTGAGATGGTCGTAAAAAGAATTTTTGTCAAACCTGGAGGGCCGCGTTCTAAGCTCCAACCTAATTGGGAAGGACCATTTGTAATTCAAGCCGTGTACCCTGGCAACGCCTACAAGCTAGTCAACGCCGAAGGGACCGAGTTATCCCACCCTTGGAATGGGCTTTATCTTAAGAAATACTACCCTTAGCACAAAACAAAAAAAATGATGAAAAGATAAAAAACATCAAAAACAAGGAAATATTGAAAACCACTAAAAATATGGAAAATTCAAAATGCCGATGCCTGACAAGCACCATGTAGTTAAGTCCCTGCATCTAACCTTCATGTTAGGATAGGGCCCATTAAGGCTTGGTAGGCACCGGGTCTTGGTTTGCCAGAACCGTGGAGACCCCTGTCCGGCCACGTCGGCCTATGCTCGCTCGAAGGAAGCTAACATGTGTTCACTTATGTATTTTATTCAAAAAAGTTGGTAGCATCACCTACGGTAGGGCCACACCTAGAAGATCTCCGGAAGCTGTAATCTTTATTCTTTTCTCTTCGACCAAATGAGACAGTCGGCGCCCTTAAAACGCTGAGCATGAGAAACCGAAACTCAAACCCCAAAGGCAAGAGTAGGACCCATTTCCTCGAGCATCGATCAGAGCACGAGAAGAGGGCAGTGTCCCCGCAGGCATACGAAGAGGGAGCCCACCAACGTCAAACGACTATATCTCCCTCACAGAAAGAAATACAAAATCAAAATCAAGAGAAAAGCCTGGTCGTGACCGTGTCTGGTACAATAAACGGAACCCCTCAAAGCAAAAGTCTGAATCCACAAAGGGGGGCCGTGGAATGTAAATGCTCGAGATTTGGTCCGAAGTTGTCCGAAAGGAAAGAGTTAATGGGCCCTTATTCGCTCGCCGGGTTAACGGCTTTGCCGGTCCTCTCAGGAGGTTTATCCCCTACGCTCTTCCTTCTCCCTCTAAAGATGAAGGTTCGATGGAGTTTCTGAAAGGTGAAAACTGCCCAGGGTCTGCGACCTTATTTTAATATACACATTTTGGTTACCTACTTTGAAAAGCAAAAGCTATCGCTGCGAAGGAGTCTCCGTGTTTCTGGCTGGTCAAGACCCCTGTTTACCACCTTGATGTCTTCTTGTTTAACCTCGGGCTTAGGCCAATGCAAGCGCGTCACCTATGGGTGCGACGGCGTCTGATTCCGGGTCAGCGTCGCGCGGTTGGTCGTTAGGGTTCCAGGGTGTTCCATCTTATACCATCTAGAGTTGTGAGGAAACAGACCCGGGTCGGGCAAATCATTTACCTCAAACACCTTTTGGGTGAATCCCTGTGGTCGGAAGCAACTGGGAGCCTAAGCATGGCATGACGGTATTGTCATCAGGGTAAGTCTTAGCCGGCGGGATCGTCATTCGAGGGGTCTAGAGGCCCAAATCAACCTAAATGTGCACTTAGGATACCTGGGAGGTTAGTAAGAAACCCCTGTTCTCACGTAGGTTAGGTGCCACCTGGGTGCTTGCCAGGCGTTAGCAAAAAAAAAAAAAAAAAAAAAAATTGAAATGATAAAAAAAAAATGGAAAAGAGAAAATGTACATATTTGCAAACAAAAAAAAAATCTTTTATATAAAAAAAAATGTCAAATATAAAAAAGAAAACAAATCAATTTTGCATGATTGCATTTACGTGTATCATCTCACTTTAATACCGCTTGCATTCGTGTGCTTGCCTGTCGCATTTATCATCACCGCATCTTTCCCTTGCCTTCGTTAAATAAAGGCTTGGCCCCTTGACCAGTTATCAAGGACAGTCACAGTGACCATTTGCTTATTGAGCAAGGGGCCAAGTCAGAACAGAAATTCTGATTTGTTTGTTTCAGTGATATGTGCAGGGATTCAGGTAACTGAAGCAAAGGTAAAAAACAAACAAACCAAACCTTGTGTTTTATTCCAAAAAACCAAAAAAATTTACATCAAGTTCCGCCCTCTCTCTCTGCATTACTCGTCCCACTACTCTCCGGGCAAAACACTCTCAAAGGTGCTACCCAACTACGAAAAGCGGTACTCCTGCCGCTCTGTACTCCTCTTCCTATTCCCACATCCCGGCGTTGATCCGCGGAAGCAGCAAAGAAGCTACCAACACGAAAGCCACGCTCTCGTGCTCTTCGGTAGCGCTCCTCACCTTCTCTCAGCCACTGTTCAGCAAGACCAAGGCTGATTCGGAGTTCGAATAGTTGGGCCTCCATGGCCCTTCGTTCCTCCCTTTCAGTCAATCTGTTGGCTCTTTCTCTCTCTGCGTCTCTTTCTCTCTCTGTCCGTTCTCTCTCACGGTCTTCCCTCTCCAACTGGAGAGTGATCCTCAGTTCCATAGCATCCCTGGATGAGTCGTCATCATGATGACGCCGCAGTTCCCTCTCCAGTTCTGCTATCCTAGCCTCCTTCTGCGCAGCTTGGGCAAGCGCTTCTTCCGTCTCCTTTTCCTGTCGAGTGTACCATCTCAGATACGCGATAAGGCGTAAACAAAGAGAACTCAACGCTGAAACTTTTACCTGTATACGAAGCATTCCTTCTGCCTCCGCAGCACGCTGCGTGGCGTGAGCAAGTTGCTCATGAAGCGAGTCAAGTTCTGAGGTGGGAATCCACAAGCTGGAAGAGGAACCACCTACTCCCATCGCTGGGGAGGCTGCGCCAATCTGGGCATGCTGCGACCATGTGAATTAGCAGCCAACATCTGGAATCTGGGGTTTTAACTAGGAACGTACTGTACACCTACCAAGGCGCTCGTAGCTCCGCGGGCATCACCCAACTGTTGTTCCATCTCTGTCAAGCGAGTTCGTAAATTCGCTATCATGGCATCCCGGACATCCTGCAGCCTTACAAGTCAGCATTTTTACCAAAAAAACCAAGAAAAAGAGAAAGAAGAGAAGAGAAAAGGGGAAACCTACCTCCACAAGTCCCCGGGGTTGGAACCGTTCTGCGTACTTTGTCCTATATAGACGCAAATAGTCTTCGCTGTCCCGCGCCTGCGATTCTACAATCGTGCCACCCCGTTGCCAGTCTTCGTACTGTTCAGGGAACCGCACGCGCCAGTCAATGCAGGTCGCCGGTCCTCGCGTCTTTCTCCCGACACGAGGTGGCGCGGCCGTATCCACCCATTCCTGAGCCAGTCCTAAGGTTCTCATAACCAATCGTAGCCGGAGCGGCTCGATTTCATTCAGGCAGTGCATCCACAGTTCACATCCGAACCGGGCACGACTTGCTAGAACCCACGGCTGGTCGGCATCGACCATGTCTGAGTAGGGTCTCCAGTTTACCATCGCTGCAGGGAACTCCTGTAGCTCTCGCCTCAGCACCATCAGTTGGTAGGTTAGGGGTGCCGCACTCATGACGGGTTCCCACCGCCTGGCTAGCGGCACCATCACGGGTCGCCAATGTCGAGCTCTCCCCATAGGGAGGTAATAATAACTCCATAGCTGCTCGGCGCAGGTCATCAGCACCTTGCGAAAATAACAAAAAAAAAAAATACAAAACAAGTAAAACCAAAAATACCTGGATGAATGGTGTGAAACCACTCACAGTCATCTCACGATCCGTTTTTTGGAATAGGCCTGCAAACAAGTGTGCCAGCATGGCAGCTCCCCAGGCATAGTACCATACTCTTTCAAGGTCTGACAGCAGCTCCAGGAAGCAACATTGGATACCGTCCCCTTTCGAGCTCAGTACCAATCTCCCCAAAAGGAAGAGGAGAAATCTCCTCAAATCTATGTTACATCTTTCCCAGTTGCCGAAATCTGTGCAATACACGGCACGACATCCTGTTTCTATCCTTTCCATGAACTCTTCTGAGGATTCGTCGTCCCGCCGACGAGTGTCGGTGAGCCCTAATGCATCCATGAGGGACGCCCTAGCTACCGACCTATTCTTCCGACCATCTAGGTCCAAACCCAGTAACTTCTGGGCACCTTCTCTGTAGTCCGCGTAAGTGACTCCGGTCACTGCCTCGCCTTCTACCTTCAGGCTTGTGATCCGGACCACATCCTCCAAGCTGGGCACCATGTGCCCCCAGGGCATCAGGAATGCCCGGCTCACTGGGTCCCATCTCTCACACAAGGCTTGGATCAGGACTAGGTCAAGTTGGATCGGCTCGATCCGAAGGAAGGTACCAAATCCCATCACGTCTAGCCTCGCCTTCTGAAAATCTGGGAGGCCCCTGTACGCTGCTACTACCAACTCCCATAAGATTTGTGATTTCATCACAACCTACACATACAAGGAATGGGGGTGAGGTTTGGTCAGAAGAAAGGAAGAAAAAATGAGAAAAGGGCAAGAAAACTTGGCTTACGGGTTGTGATTGGGCCCTTTCGCTGAAGTGCCCTTCAAAGTCTGAAAGCCTCCTGGAACTACTACCACTGGACCTGCTTCTCTTCGAGGAATGGGAAGATTCGCCCTCCATCCAACTCTCAGAATTTTGAACTCCTCCTCTCCCGTGAGAACTTGTGCTCCTCGAGTTATTCCACGATATACCTGGGAAGATAAAAGGGACAAGAATTTATAGAAATGGAAGGAGTGCGGGCCAAGATTGCCTCCATCACCTGTCGATGATAGCCCTCGCAATAAGACACCGACCAAGCGGCCCCATGTGTCGCTTCACCGCTCGCACAGGGTGATTGACTGGACGAAGAATAGGACGAATAGCCCCTATGTTGTCTAGGGATACCCTATCATGTTTTGGAGGACGCCCGCAAAATTTGGCACAACATCCGGGAAAAGGAACTAGGGCCGTCAGTATTAACTTCGACGGCAGATTCCCGTGGAAAATGGTCACAACAAGACGTGATTCTCCGCTCGAGGCGGAGTCTCGACAGATCCGTCA